>JAJOOR010022969.1:0-15008 GCA_036250505.1 Solanum acaule | reverse complement strand
ATGTTCTTCCAACTCACCTCCCCCCCCCCCCCCCCCTATACATATTCATTTGTTATTCAATGAAGCGGTTAAAAATCATATTTTTGCTTTAACTTTATGCGAATTATTAAGCTTTTCACAATTTCCATAGCCCTAGGTTCTAATTTCTCGATGAACAACTCCTATGAGCTTAATCTATTTACAATCATATTAGTGATAATAATTATTTTTTAAACCAAAAAAAAAATAAAAAAATCATATTTTTATTTAATTTTACGTGAATTGTCAAAGTTTTTCTCAATTTTCATGCATTTTTTAATTATTCGTTTGTTGACTGATGATTTTTTAACTAAAATTAATGTGTATTTTGTTATTTTATTTTATTTTTAAAAAAAACTATAACTCTATGTTACTAAACGTATATGTATTGAGGCTCAAGTTTGAAAAATTAATTTACCACAAATAAACTTTAGAGTGGTGATAACTCAAAAGAACATGGACGTCAAGGGGAGTTCAAATGTAAAAGTTCAGGCTATTTAAATAGCAAAGTTCAAAGTTATAGTCGAATTATATCAAAACCCCTTCTAATCTCTTGAGATTTTACATGTCAGCTTTAAAAGATTCAATTGGATCATTCTTGACACATAAGATTGAGGAAGCAAAGGTATGTATTATAAATAGAGCTGTCAATATGGGCTGACCCACCCCATCTGGGCTAACTCATACAGGCTTTGCAATTTGACGGGCCAGGCCGGGCTAGCCATTTTTTTATGTGGGATAGAAAATGGTCGGCCCAACCCACAAGTGTGTGGGCTACGGGCTTTGCCGGGTCAATCCTCTTTTCTTAAAAGTATATTTTTTATATTTTTTTAATTAAATTATAATTTTAAAATATTATCATAAATATCGACTAGTGTTACTACTTGTTAATCAAATACACAAATAAAATTATCTATATAATATTTATTAAGTTTGATTTCAAATAAAAACATAAATAGCTAAATATAAATATTAACCTAATTGTTTTCTAATAATCATAATAAAACACAAAAACTATGATAATTTGTATGAACTTTATTTTATGTAGTACATATTTTATAAACATAATTTGTATTTAAATTGTAATATTTCAAACTTTAAACATATTTTGAGTGTAGACTCCTGTTATTTTTAATACTCTATTTTATTTTTATTTTTATTTGGCCCATGGGCCTACCCTATCCATATTTCTCAAGCTTCACAAATCTACAGACTTATTTAGGCCAGGCTAAAAAGTCATTTTCTTAAATGGGCTCCAAAAATTGTAGCCAGCCCTGTCAAATCACGGGTTAGGCCAGGCCGGCCCAACGGACCTAGCCCATAGGTTCTAATTATAAATGTATGAAAATTGTATTTGAAGTTTGTATGTTATTATAGCTATATTTAATTTGTATGAAAATTGTAGTGTAAGTTTGTATATTGTTATAGCTATATTAAATTTGTATGAAAATTGTATATAATGTTGTTGTTTTATTAAAATTTCAAAAACTAACATGAAATTGATACAATTATATACATATTTTATATAATTTTTATACATGAAATTCTAAGCCTTGAGCGAAAGTCAAAGCTTGTGTTTTTCTCCTTTCATAAACCTAACATGAACTTTATACAAAATTTATACAGTTATATACATATTTAGACTGATATCATACCATTTTCATACATGATGAAATTATGAGCAAAATTTTAATTCTTAAGCGAGATTCAAAGTATGATTTCATATAGAAAAGAAAAGAAAAGACATTTGGTATTATTTTTAGTCTTATTTTGTATAGATAGATAATTTCTCTAAGCCAGTCTAGTAATTGGGCCAATATTAAATTTTCAATTTTTCCACACCAAATCTGACCCAAAATGCCTCATAACAAGGCCCAAAATTTTAAAAACCATACCCATACCACTCATCAATCCTTGTCCTTCCATTTCCACCAATGAAATCACGACACGTCAACAATCCTTATCAAACAAACACAACCTCACCTTTATACTAACAAAAAAGAAACACATTCCATCCTAGCCATTTATTCACTTCACCCTATTAGGTACTAAGTAGAAATAATCTCAGTTACATACAATGAAAGAAATTGTCTTATCAACACTCTATTGGGAGGTTCAATTGGTGTAGTACCTTGGTATGTATTCTACAATTTGTTTGTTGTTATTTGTTTGATGTCACAAGAGAACTTTACAACATGAGTCAAGATGTTTCTATTTGTATAATATTATATTATAATACTAGATGGAAGAGTCTCGCGCAAGCACACGTCTAATATATATTATTTTATCTATCTCAATTTATATGCCACAAAATAAATTAGGAGAGTTAGTGTGTATAAATGGAGGAAATTGAAACATAATGACAAATTGGTCAATTGATCGACTGACCTAAGCTCCTCATTCACTCTTCTAATATAAGAGTGTGTATAAATGCTTATTTTTAATTTTTTTTTAAAATACAGAGTTTATTTGTAATTGAGTTATAAGAGTGTTTAGTGTAATTAATTAACTCATTAATAAATGCAACCATAGTAGATAAGTCTTAAGTAAATGCTATATTAGCAACGTAATCTACAATATTATCATTATAATTAATTTTGCCTATATATATATGCACACAATTACTGGATTCATAGCATTCATTTTCTCACAAATTAAAATTGAAAACTAACATTAGTTTTTGAAGAAAAAATAGAGATGAGGGTTCTTCACATTTTTTTGGCTTTGCTCATTATGGCTTCAATGTCAAGAGCTCAACCTCCTGTTGGTCCAACAACTTGTCCTGTGCCTAAAGATAGTAAGTACCTCTTTTTATCATTTTTGTGTTGTTTTTGCAAATCCATTTCTCATTGGTTCAAAACGAGAACGTTGAGTTTGTTCGAAAAATAGGTTTTATTTCTAACGCGATTATCAAATCACAAATCTGTATTTGAATAAAAGAAAGGAAAAAACGATCACATCTATTATTTGCTTTCAGAAATAGTTTATATTTGACTTTTATTATACTTTTTGCGCACAAAAATACATCTATCATCAACAAAGCTTTACAAATGCACTTGGAGCATTTTTAATTACTTTATTTATTGCAAAGGGTGTTTATGTTCAAAAAGTATAACAGATATTAAATGTAAATTATTTTGAAAGTAGAGAGGTAACTCTATTCATTTTTCCTAAAAGAAAACAATTAATCTTCACTCAAATAATCGGTCAAAATATCACTTATCATTTTTCGACCGATATACATTGATTATACAAATATTATACATATATTATACATTTGCCGATTATTAAACATTTTTTGTTTATCTCTTTGAGAAGGATGAATGAACATTTTTAACAACTTTATTTACTACACATGTGTTTCTGTTTGAAAAGTATAACATATATTAAATGTAAGATATCTTGAAAGTAGAGAGGTAAATCTGTCCCTTTTTCCTAAAAGAAAACGATTAATTTTTACACAAATAGTCAAATGAAATATCACTTATAATTTTTTCAACCAATATACATTGATTATACACATATTATCCTTTCGTCGATTATTTAACCTTTTTTTTTTTTTTTTTTACTTGTTGTGTTGTTTAGAATGTGAAGAGGCATGCAATGTGAGATGCTCACAAAAAGGTCACAAAAAAAGATGTTTGTTTTATTGCAACCATTGTTGTGGATGGTGTCAATGTGTTCCACCAGGATATGTTGGGGAACATAAAGATTGTTGTCCTTGCTATAGAGATTGGAAGAAACAGACTGGAGAACCAAAGTGTCCATGAAATTAATATTAATTAATTAATTAATCATGGATTAAAAATATGGGTTTTTATTGTATTAATGAGTTTTATGTTTAATTTACTTTATTTGATCTTCTTGAGAAGGATTTCTCATGAGTTGTTAAAATCAAGAATTAATATATCTTGATTATGTTTTATGCTTGATCACATTATCAAACTATTATCCATGTTACAAATTTTCATGAACCAAAAAGAAATAATCTTTTTTATTGAGTATATAGCGAATCAAATGTTATAATACACCTATATTAGACAATATTTTACCTATATATATAATATAGTTTTTCGATAAAAGTGTTTATTTAACCATTTTTATTTCTACAAAAAAAAAAAAATTGTAGTAAACTGAACGAACTAGTTTAGGAGGCTATTTATGCATTACACTTTTTTTTTTATCATTGACAAATATAAATATTACAAAATACTTGATTAATATAAGAAACTATCCGTCTATGTAATAGTTTTGTATATATAGAGAATAAACATATATAAATTTATTAATTTTTTCTTAAAGTCGCATAAAAGGCAAATAATTTCACTAGTTTCAATAAATTTGTAGTGTCAATATTAACAACCTGCATTTTCTTTGTTTGTGCTATCACCATTTTAATCATTTTACAATGCTATTACTCTATTTTATCAATTACAATTTTATTTCTTCAATTTTGAGCTATAAACAAGTACATTATACAATAATTTTTATTATATACATAGTCTATTTTGAATAATGTTTAAGACAAAAGAAACTCATTTAAATCAAATTAAAGTGAAAAGAACATGAAAAATTGGATTAAGCCAACCCAAAAGTATAGTAGTTGGCCCAATTTCAAATATTTATGGGGACTTTCACATATAGCCACTCAAAAATAGCCTAATTGCTCTCTATAGTTATAGTTTGATAATTACAATTCGAAGCTACATGTTATAGGGAGGAGAGAGGCAAGCGAGAAAGGGCAAAGAGTTGGAGAGAGGTGAATTGTATATGTATCGGTTAGATAATTGTATATCATACAAATGTATTTGTATATATGGCAAGTGAGATTGGGAGAGGGAGGAGAGAGGCGAGTGAGATTGGGAGAGGGAGGAGAGAGGCGAGCGAGATTGGGAGAGGGAGGAGAGAGGCGAGCGAGATTGGGAGAGGGAGGAGAGAGGCGAGCGAGATTGGGATAGGGAGGAGAGAGGTGAGCGAGAAAGGGCAGAGAGTGGGAGAGAGGTGAATGGTATATGTATATTGATTAAATAATTGTATATTATACATATGCATTTGTATATATGGCAGCGAGATTGGGAGAGAGAGGAGAGAGTCGAGCGAGAGAGGGCAGAGAGTGGGAGAGAGGTGAATTGTATATGTATATCGGTTAGATAATTGTATATTATACATATGTATTTGTATATTCTGGCGAATTATACATATACAAACGTGGTTAGCCCATGTAATTAATGTATAATGTTAGTCGCGAGTGGTAATTATAACAAACTATAGTTATGATGAGTAATTAAGTAGTATAACTTTGTTTAACTGCATAATTTTCCCAATATTTATTGCCCACAAATTACACGTTTTATTCGTGAATGAAGCTACTCTTCTCTTAATCAGAGGTCTCGTCACTAGCGTTCGACCCCTGAATAAAAAAAAACTAATAGTCGCGAATTGAAAAAAACAAATAATCGTGAATCGAAAATATAAAAATTCACACAAATTGCGGTGTTTGTTTTTCCCATCTCAACTTTCGACGCATTAAATTGGCCTTGAATTGCGGCATTTAATTTCCTTTCTTGAGTTGACTTTGTTTTATTTATTTATTTATTTTGTTTTCTCTTAAATTTCTATTTATTTTTGGTATGTTTACTTTCTTCCTTTTTTTTTTTGTGCTATTTTTGTATTTTCTTTTTATTTTATGGATAAAAAATACAAAATAAATATATCAACTAATGAAAATAAAAAAATATTTTTCATAAATAATAAAATTGTATTTTTCTTGAAAGAATGAATAAATCCTCGTAAAAGATCCAGGAGTATTTTTTTGACTATTTTTTTTTTTCTGATACCCTATCAATATATAATATTTATCATATGAAGTGTTTTAAAAACATGAATCAGTTCTTATGATTATCTAATTAGAGGAATAGTAGTACTTTTTTTTACTACTTCTTTTTGTTTGTCCAGTTTTGAATTGACACACCTATTAAGAAAACACTGATTGATACAGTGATTTTATCATTTTACCTCTATTAATTATGAAATGGATGAATTAAAAATTTAATATGAAATTATCCTTTCTTAATTTATTAAAATAGACAAATAATTAGAAATAATTAAAAATAAAAATGAATAAGTAATTAAGGACAGAGCGAATATTAAGAAAAAAGAATAAGCACATAATTAGGTGTCAATATATCTGTTTCAGCTGTGTACCTTATAATAATTACTTTACTTACTGGCGAAAGCTTGATATTTTAAACGTGATAACTATGATACTTTATCATAAAGGAGTAACTGTTTCTCTTGGAAGACGTGAATGATTAATTTTTTATAATATACTTTCGGTTAAATGATATATATCATGTGCGTATCATTGATATTCGTTTAATTTTTTTATTAAAAAACAAATCAACATGTAATGATATTCTATTAATATATTAATATGTACTTTGAAGGTACATAAAGTGCAAAACCCTTTGGGATGACCTAGTAGTTTGGACTTGGAACTTTCATGTTGGAAGTCTCAAGTTCGAACTCGTCGCATCAGATTTACCTGGTGCGGGTTACCTCTCCTATGTAATTTACAAGCTATTGCATAGGAGCGGGGGTTTTACGACGGATTTCCCTTATCATGAAAAAATAGGTACGCAAATTAATCTTCTTCTTTTTTGGACCAAAATGCCCATACCCTAGCTCAAAAATCCAAAACTCATCAATTATTTGTCATTCCCTCACCACCAATCAAGTCACGCCACGTCATCAATCCATGTCAAACAAACACAACCCCACCACCTTCTCACTCACAAAGGAAACACACTCCATCCTAGCCATTCATCCAACGGTTCACAATATTCACAGCATCAAATAATATATACATTCTTTTTTATTATAATAATCGTAACCGTTCGATAAATATAAATCCTAGGGCTGAGATTAAATTAAGCATTAAAAGACTCCCATGTGAAGTGTAGACACGATATGAAAAGTCCAAGCATCAAATCATTACATATATTTTTTTTTTGGCATATTTTTTCTATTTTAAATAATATAACAAAATTGATCCGTAAATTTTAAGTGTATAGTTAGAAATTTGATAATTGATCGGTGGTTATTTGCATATTTTCTCTTTTATATTACTTAATTAATATTAACCTAACATATTTCTTACCAAAATTTTAATTAGAGGGCGTACTTTATTAAATTAATTTTATTAATAGGAGTGATATTTGAAATTCTAAATTTTAATCGAGATATTTTTTATAATTATTTAATATTAAAAATTAAAAAGTGGAATATAATAAAATTCTCTTAATTTTATTAATTGAAAAGTAAATTAAAATTACAATAGAGTCTTTCGGGATGACTCAGAGATTGATCCCCCTTTAGTATCTTGTCTTCTGAGTCGAGCCTGTTACGTATGACTTATCTAATGAAATTTATATTCACACGGTAAAGATTTACCCAGTAATCACCCGACGGACAGAAGCGACGACAACGGGTGAGAAATGTATTTTCTACATTGTCAACCAATATATTACGTAGATAACTATTTTTTAGCGTAAATGTCAACCAATATACAACGTAGAAAATACATTTCTTTATATTTTTTGAAACTCTAATCCTAACCGTCCATCAATCTAATCGTACGGCTGTGATTAAATTAAGCAAAACACTCCACTAAGATCTAGACATGATATGAAAGTCTAATTGTCAATCATTACATAGACTTTCCGTTTTATTTTATACATTCTATATATTAATAGTAGATGTTTTATTATATTATATTTATATTAACAATCTAAACTTTTTTATTTTTAATCTGTTTGATCTACTTTTTATTTTTAATAAGTAAATTTTTCACTCTTTTCTCCCTTTAACAACTTTTTTATTCCAATTTTTCAACTGACATATTTAAAATTGAAAATTAGATAAATTTTTAATTTATTTGATATATTTTAATTTAAGATTATAATATTTTCATTTAAAAAAAAAACTTTATATCAAGTCAAAATAAACTAAATCAGTAAATCGGAGGGAGTCTTTTTTGATAATATTATCCTTATTATTAAATAACTACGTAAAATAGTAATCATCAAATTTTAAAATTTAAAATATTATTAACAAGATTAATTTAACAAAATCTTTAAGCAAGTTAACAGCTTGATACTCATGTTAGATCTAAGCAATCATTAGTTATACATTTCTTTATTTAATTTCATATTAAATCGTGGCCGTCAATCAAATTTATCCTACGGCTGTGATTGATTGAGCATTGAATGACTCCCATGTGAGATCCAGTTAACAACAAGTACGTACTTCCTTCCTTTCTTTTTAATAATCGTAATTTTCTTTTTCAGAAAGTCAAACTATACGAATTTTACTTAATATTTTAAAGTATTTTTAATTATGTTATTATGATTTTAAAAAAAAGTTATAGTACTTTTTAAATAATTTTTAAATATTAAAATTTTTATTTTAAAATATCAAATTATTGTAATTTAATTTTACAAAATTAATCAAATTAACTCTCGAAAAATGTAATATAATAATTAAAAATAAATAAAGGGAGAATGAAAATTTTTGCAAGACTTTATCGAGGATAAATAATATGTATACCCTTTTATCTTATTTTTTACCTTATAAGATAGAAAACCTGATTTTAATAGACTCTTTCACATATTAAAATAAATATGAAAAACATAAAGTGAAAAAGAAAAGCAATTAACAACGAGTGGCTTGATAAAATGCATTAGAAAAATATAATACATTCATTAATTTTATTTATTATCAGTATCTTATTTGATTTACCTTCTCAATCTACATATAACTACATATAACTTACATTATTAGTTACATACTTTATTTGGTTTATGATATGTATAATTAATATACGAAAAATATATAAAATATTAGTAATGTGTGAATGATTTTAATATATGTGTTAGCTTAATCAAGAATATAATTCCCTCCATTTCATATTTATAAAAGATATTTTTGTAAACATACATTTTGTTCTAAAGTCTTCCATTTTTCTTAAACTTCGTCCCTAATTAAATACCCTTCTATCCTTTTTTATTTTATTATTTTTAACAAATCAAGATAAGATAATATTTTTTTACCTATTATATCTTTAATTTATTTAGAATTGATATATTTTTTTAAAAAAGTACTTAGAAGTTAGAACATCTTTAATGAATAAATTAATTTGAAAATTCTATCAATTAATAAAAGTAAAACAGTAAACTTATTACGTTAATTATTTTTTAAATAGATGCGCCAAATCAAAAATTGAACGAAGGAGTACCACACATAAAATAACACGGATAAAGCAAAGCCCATGTGAGGTCCAGACATAATACGAAAAGTCCCATGTTAAATTAATCTTATCCGTCCATCAATCTAATCCAACGACGGTGATTAAATTAAGCATTAAATGATTCCCCTGAGATCTAGACAGAATGTGAAAAGTTCAATACAAAACCAGACCTTTTTTATATCTTTAAAAGTCCATTTGGGTTTTGATAATATTGGATATTTTCTTCTTCATCTTCACAAAAATTTGCTTACGATATGAAAATTATTCTAATTTTTTTGGTTTTGCTTATCACTGTTTCTGTGATAAGTGCTAAACCTCTCATTGGTTCAACAACTTGTCCTGTGCCTAGAAGTAGTAAGTACCTCTTCTTATCATCTTTCTTTTCTATTGCTTCGATTATCGTATTATTTGTGGTTTATATTCTTCTTTCCTACATTACTATTAATTCTTTTTTGAACGGAGGGTTTATCAGAAATAACTTATCTACTTTAAGCTAGAGATATGATCTGTGTACACTGTCTTTTTTTAGCACATTTTACGAGACTACACTAAATATGTTGTTGTAGTACCGACTATGTTATTATTATTTATAATGGTTTGAAATTGGGGGTTTTAAGAACAGTATCGATCTGGAATTGCAAGGTTCTAATGGTTAAATTGATTTACTTACTATCCCCAAATTGATGTTTGTATGCATTATTTTCAAGCATTATCAATGGATCTACTTTTTTTTTGTTTCAATTATATGGTACATAATTTTAATAGTCATAAACTTTTTCTTTTTTTAAAATTTTGAGGGTAAATTCAGACATATCATTTATGTTTTTTAAAGTAAAATTCACATATTTAAATTTATTTTAAAATTATATATAGTAAGTGACAATTCAAAATATTTTAAATATAAATTAAAAATTACAATTAAAAGAATTATTTGAATCTCGAAAAGGTGAATGGAGTCAATGATATCACTTGGTTCGATGTGTTATATATATGTTAGGCCATCTATACTCATCTATCATGAAAGTTTTGTGTTAGATTGAGAAATAGAATCATTTGATTTAGGTCGTTTTTAATAGCCACAAGATGATCATCGTAGTACAATCGTAGTCTTTTAAGGATGAGAATTAACAATCTAGTATTTATATTGAGAATTCAAGTGTTGTTTACGTCATTAGTCTGATCCTTTGTAGACCTTGTTGTTATAAAGAACTTGCAAAATGGATTTCGTGTATTATATTGAAATTCGTCGTTCCTAATCCTGCTTCACCTTTTAGTTGAACAATCTTCACTCATCTAAGATGATCATCTTAAGGTTATCTTTTTGTCGGTAGATGATAATCTTATTACACTCGTAGTCTCTAAAGGATGAGAATTAAGAATTAACTATGTAACATTTCTATTGAGAATTCAAGTATTGTTTTGCGATTAATCTGATCCCTTGTAGAACTACTCGTAATAACGAATTTACAAAATAGATCTCTCGTATCATAAAGAGATCCATCGTTCTTTACCTTGCTTCACCTTTAAGCTTACCAATTTTCACTCTTAATACACATGGATTGCATGTTATTTGCTTTCAAAAATAGTTTACACTTAACTTCCATTATACTTTACAACAACAACATGTTAATTAAATGTAAATTATTTTTTTGAAAGAAGAGAGGTAAATTTGTCCCTTTTCTTATAAAGAATGGAACATTGATCCAAATATATATATATATATATATATATATAGATTATATACTGATTATACACATATTATACATAGATTATATACTGATTATACATGTAGTATGTATTCACCAACTATTTTTAATTTTAACCTTTTGTTTTCTTCAGAATGTGGACAAGCATGTATTAAGAGATGCTCACACAAAGGTCACAAGAAAAGATGTTTGTTTTATTGCAACCATTGTTGTGGATGGTGCCAATGTGTTCCACCAGGTTATGTTGGGCAAAATAAAGGGTGTTGTTCTTGCTACAACAATTGGAAGACACAAATAGGAGGACCAAAGTGTCCATGATATTTATATTAATCATGGAAAAATGGTGTGTCGCAGAATCTTAGTAGCTCAGTTGATTAGTTGGCTAGTTACTTGGATTTTCACTTTGTTGGTGATTGTTTGATTCTCTACCTTGTAATTCCTTGTCTCCATTGTACCCGTTTTATGTGTATTTTTCTTTTATTTGATCTTCTTGAGGAAGTATTTTTTTTCCTATCGTAGGGTAGGAAGAGATTCTTTCTCTTTATTAGAGCCAAGACTGTACGAGGAGAAAAAGAGGGTTCTTTTTACCTTTTCCCTCGCGGTACTTGTATGCTATCAGTCATTGTGGAGTTTTCTCTTATGTGTTGTTAAAATCAAGAATTAATATTTCTTGATTATGTTTTCTGTTAGGTTCACATGATCTAACTATTATCCATATTATAAATTTTTATGAACCAAAATGAAAATGATTCTTATTTATTTATTGAGTATATAGTAAATTCAATATTTAGTATGATTGCTTTACTTACCCTTTTTTTTCTTTTTCGCACTTGATTTTAGTAGTAGTTCGAAATTTGAATATGTCATTGAACTATATGAAATGCATCATGAATATAACAATTAGTGTCAAATATGCCTATGTTTGAATTTAAATGGAATTTGTATATTTTATGATGTGGAGTTTAGGAAGGGTGATGTCAGATGTGTATATAAAATTGTAGAAATCGTGAAATTGAATAATTTTGAAAAAAGCTCTGTACGAGGGGTTGGATAAAATTGAATCAAAATAAAAGTGGAGTAAAGTTATATGAGGGTTTAAATTATACCAAGTGACATATATATTGTATTAAAACCCATAATTAGAGGGTAAATATATTTTTGTGAGTTCTGTTAGTGTATAAGGGAAAATATGGTCTAAAATTATAATTATAAGGACATATTTGCGATTAACTATTAACGAATGACATTACTGATTTATTTCGTGAAGTAGAAGACTAGAAGTATATTTGAACTTTTTTGTCTAATAATTAAAAATCATAAATTCACAACGTAGAATAATAGACTTCATGTATCATATGAGGCATTTAATGTAAATTTTAAAATGGGATTATCCTAATACGAGTCATTAATTTAACTATTTTAATAAATGCGACTTTTAGCTAAATTCAATTTGAAGTGCATTTAATTATAATATGTAAAATCACTAGTCGTCTAGTACCTTCGTTCCATATTAATTGTTAATATTATTAACAATATCGTCTAAAAAGCTTATCAATTTTTAAAATTAACATAGACTTATTATTCCCTTTATCTATTTTTACTTTTCTATTACACTAAAAAGAATAGATGTTACTTTTGCTTGTACAACTTTAAAAATCAAGATATAATTTATTAAAATCAATTCCTATACTCTTATTAATTATTATAGGTGTGCCAAATTAATATTGGACAAGTGAAAATGGACGGAAGAAGGGCGGGGGTGGGGGAGGGGGTGGTGGTGGTGGTATTTTTTTCTCTAAATATTAATTGTTTTGAGTGTAAACAATATTGCTTACACGGAAAGAATAAAGACTAAATTAGTAAAAAAAAAAACTTTTTATTTATGATTTTTTAAATGACGTGTGAAAATTAAAATGGACGGTTGGGGTATTAATTATATATTTATATGCACTTCATAATTAGATAAATGTAAGTAAATGTTACATAATAGCAATATCTACAATGAATTAAAAATTTAATATTATGGTTATAACATAATTGATCTTGCCTATAAATAATGCACACATTGAAGGATTCATCACAAATCATTTTCTCACAAAACAAAATTAAAATTGAAAACTAACATTAGGTTTTCAAGAATAAAAGAAAAATATACATGATGAAGTTTTTTCACATTTTTTTGGGTTTACTTATCATAGCTTTAATGTCTAATGCACAAATAATCAAAGTTGACAAGCCCCCTACTGGTCCATCAACTTGTCCTGTGGCTGCAGATAGTGAGTATACCTCTTTTTTATTAGTTCAAAACGAGAGCGTTGAAACTGCTCGATAAACATGAATCACGAACCACAAAATAACATCACTTATTATACATGGATTATACATATATAATGCATCCTAACATCGAGACTGTTAGATACATTTTTTCTTTACTTCTAACATGAATCACGAACCAAAAATTAACATTGAAAAAACCTTATGCATAGTTGCATTGACAAAGGATTTCAAAACAATATCACTTGTTATACATGAATTATACATATATTATACATTCGCTGGTTATTTTTAATTTAAGCAACTCGATAAATGATTATATATATATATATATATATTTTATTTTATTTTTTGTGTTTTTCAGAATGTGGAGATGCATGCAATCAAAGATGTTCAGCTACATCTCACAAAAAACCTTGTTTATTTTATTGCAACAAATGTTGTGAATGGTGTCAATGTGTTCCACCAGGAACTAGTGGGGGTAAAGAGTGTTGTGCTTGCTATAATGATTGGAAAACAAAAAGAGGAGGACCAAAGTGTCCATAAGTTTTTTTATTGGATGAATTAGTTTTATGTTTAAGTTTCTTTATTTAAATAATTTTTGAGAAGTATTTCCCATGTATTATTAAAAAAATCAAGAATTTATATTTCTTGATTTTGTTGTCTTCTTTGGTCATTTGATCAAACTATTATCAATATTATAAATTTTCATGGACCAAAAAGAAATTGAATTTCTTTTATTTAAGTATAATTATAGTTGGTGGGGATGGGGATTAAATGCACATTCTAAGTTGAATTTAAGCACATCGAAATGGACTAAGTAAATAAAATAAGCTTGATTCGATAAATGATGAAACTCAAAAGATTGATTTAAACTTAAAAATTCAGGTTGTTTCAAAATCTCAAGATTCTTTATCATTTTCAATAATTCTTTATGATTTAAATTGTAACTTTTTTCTTCATATGTGTAGATTTTTCCTTCTTTTTTGGATGGGTGGGTGGGTGGGTTATATGTGTGATAGATTTAAGAAGAAGAGTATGAGTCAAAAAGGAAGTTATTTGATCATCAAAGCTATAAATTCAAATTAATTGTTGAACTAAAAGAAGACAAAATTTATATACGAGAAGGATTAAATATATCTTTGAATTTTGTGAGAATGATTAAATTATGTGAATTTTATTTTAATTTGAAATAACTAGAAATTCAAATTTATATTTAACTATTTTCTCTTTCATTAGTTGAAAAAAATATTGAGCCATTTGTGTAACAAAGTATAAATGTAAAACTATTTTAATCAAAGGTACATTAACTCTAAATTGTATAGTACAAAATCTTATAATACAAGAATATATTTATTAGATTTTGACTTCTCATTTTATAATGAAAAAACTTGTTGAATGCTGAAGATTACACATACAATGATAAAATATCCTTAAGAATGATACCATAAGCACACATCAAACTAGGAGAATTTCCGTGACTTTTAATATTTCCAAACAAGTGACATCAATAAATCACAAGACAATTAAAAGTCGAACATACTGCTCAAGCTATTTTTCGGAAGCTAAACAAAAACAAATCCTTCGAAGAAGTACTTTTAAAACCTTGGCAAACAACAAAATTACATGTTTTATTCTTCAAATGGATCGATGTTCTATTTTTGATCTTCAAATGAATTGTTAAAAAAAAAAAAGATCTTCAA
>JAJOOR010022968.1:0-17484 GCA_036250505.1 Solanum acaule | reverse complement strand
ATTTCACTAGTGGGTTCCTTTCACCCATTAGGTCCCTAGTTTTCAGTCAGTTTCTTGATTCCCTTATTATGACTAGACCTAGGGTTTCTTGAATGTTAGAATTATTGGGTTCTTAGCTGTTAGAATGATCCAAATAAGATTAGTATGTTAATATTCAGTTTATTGCATGAATTCCAAAACCCTAGCTATGTATTTCTTTAGTTCTTGAATTACACATGCTAGGTCAGATATTTCAGTTATTCAGTTATGCATGCCTCAATTATTAATGCATCAATATCAGTTAATTGTTGCATACTCAGTTTGCATATCTAGTTTTAGCTATCCAGTAACTTACAGAAATTCAGTCATAATGTGTTAATCGCTTAATCCATTGGGAGTAGCATAATATCGAGTTGGACTAGGGTTTAGCGTACCCATATAATCCCAGAACTACTAGCCACGTAGGTTGTAAGTCCACTCTGTGGGCATCATTTCTGTGATCACGCCAACATGCCTCTATAACTCTGGCAGGGTATATTGGGTCCTCTCGATGGGGAGTATACATTGGACTCCACATTTAGCTCATGTGGTTTTATTATCAGTTATTAGTAGCTCTCACAGTTCAGTCAGATTCTATTGCATTGACCATTTATTAGTATATCAAACATTCAGTTTTAGCATGTTATAAATTGGTCACTGCATTCAGTTGTCTCAGCATTCAGTATCTATATCATGTTCAGATTATATCATTGCTTAGTTGCTTTGTTCAGTTATATGTCATTTCAGTTGTATTAATTCTATCATGCATACTCAGTACCTTGCAAGTACTGACGCATACTCTGCGCTACATCTTCTCGTGATATAGGTTAAGGTTCTCAGCATCCAGATCACGCTTAGATCGGTTCTCGATCTCCAATTCAGCAGAATCAGTGGTGAGTCCTCATTCTCCGAGGACAATAGTCATGAGTTTCTTTTCAGTATTTTTAGTCCTTTAGTTTTAGTTTTGCTAGAATTAGCTGGGGCCTGTCCCAACATTTCTAGTCAATTAGAGGCTATTTTCAGACATAGATAGATTCAACTTAGTATTAAGTTAATATCTTCTTTATATTAAACTCATCAGTTTTCATATATCTTAGTTATAGTATATGGGTATTCCCCATCTTTTCATTTTGTTTATGATTATAGCTTCCGCATAGTTTCTATTATTCAATTTATATTTAGTATGCTCATGATCATGCTAGCAGGGTTAGCTTGGGATCACTTGTGGTCCTAGGTCCCATGTCCGCGTCTTGAGGGTAGCTCGGGGTGTGACAATTCACCATGTAACCCTAATTCTACCTGAATTGGGACGACGGTGGTGGTGGCGTAGGAAGTTTTAGTTTCTCCAACTAAAATTTAATGCTTATTTTCCCACCATGTCGTCCCAATTCAGGAAGAATTGGGATTACAGGGTGAATGATGGATCGTCATATACGTTCTAGAGCGTTCCTCCTCCATAGCCTAGGTCGGATTCTTTGTATTCATATCAGTCCCCCTCTTCCTTCATCTCCTACTCCACTTTCTCCATTACCGTGCCCTTCGCCAATAAATAATCAATATCCACCTCCATTCCCTACTCCTTCGTCTCTTCCCCTACCGTACCCTCCGCTGATGAGAAATTGATTTCCACCTCCACCTACGAATTTTTAGTATTTTCACAATCCGAACCTACACTCTAGACGTGGTCGGCACTCAAAAATTATTATTAGTCCCAAGTGAACCCTCATCCTGACTAAATACAAGCGGAAAACTAATTTAAGCGAAACAAGCTTAGAAATGGAATTTTGACCAAATACTCAATTCAAATGTCTGAAAATACTTAAGTTCAATAAGGATAATACTCTGCAAAACATTCTTAAAACATCTCAACAAAAGGGAAAGTAATGATAGACTCCTCAACTCTAACTATCTATGAAGCCTCTATATTTCAACATGGATGTTGGGACAAGACCCACAACACCCTAAAAAGACTAAATTGAAAGGGGAAATCCTTCGAAATACAAAGAGGCTCACCAAAGTTAACTCAAATGTCAAATGATCTCAACGAAGCGCCTGTTGATGATCCTAAACATCTGTATCTGCATCATTATAAGATGCAGGTCAAATGACATTAGTATATTGAATGTACGAGCATGCAAGGAGAACTGAAAGCATAGATAACTGATCTGACAAGACTGGAAGGGTACTCACCTCAACTCAACTCAAATACAAAAGCAATAACAAAAGATAAAATGTTTAAAGCTTCATAATAAACAAATACTAACTCAAGGATGTATATAAAAATACAATAATTTACTCTTTACTCTTATTTGGGAGATTCTCTAACCGATAACCATCACTATGAGCTATGTGATGATACATCATCTCGACCACGCTACCAGAACTGTCCTATACCTTGGCAGGAATGAAACACCTCAACTTAGTGGATCCACTAAGCTATGCTCGAAAGCAATAAGGGGTTGTCTAAAAAGTACAATCTTTTACCCATGTTGGCTACATGGTTTATGAGGAATATGAGTTGTCTGAACTCATCCCATATCGGTGCTCAATAATACTCCCAATAATATATACTCATGCTCAAATGTACAAAACACACTCTTTCTCTGGTTTTAAAAAATTGCTCAAAACTATCCTCTTAAAAGAGGTAAGTGCTCTGAAATATCTTTGAACTCACAATCTCTTTTTAGAAATCAAAGTTTCTCTTTTCTCAATGTAAAAATGATACATTTGGAAATACTTAGTTCCCTTAAACTTTACTCAAAATGTCTCTTTAAACTTTCCTCAAAAACTCAGTTTAAAACACAAATATTGGCTTTAAAAGATTCTCAGGATTTATAACTCAAAATAGGGTTCATGCTAAAATATAGACATGAACGAATCAACTGAAGGATATCAATAACAATGAAGAAAACTCAATACTGAGAACTTAAAAACTCATAACTCAATGATACTACTCATCTCAAGAATACTCAATTCATAGGGTTCATGCTAAAATATACACATAAACGACTCAGCTGAAGAATCTCAATGCATAACATATAGCAATTCAATATTAGGAATATAGTTGAAAAAAGGATCAGGAACTCAAGAACTCAAGAACTCAAAATCCACTCAATAAAAGCTCTTGAACTTTCCTCTTAACTCACTTTAGTTTTGAATGTGCATTAAGACATGTGATTTAGAATATGTAGGAATTCTCAAAGGTAAATGAAGCCTTTAGGAGCTAATACAAGGAAGGGAAAGATAGCCACAACTTAAAGGAACATGCGTCGGATGAAATAAAGAAAAGAATCGGCCAGTACTCTTTGGCATACTATTGGCGCATCGCTCCAAGGCCTGAACTTCAGAAGTCAGGACTTGGCGCACTGCTGGCGCGTCGCCCCTGGTTCTGAACTACTGAAGTCAGGCCTTAGCGCTATCATGGAGCGCCGCCCAGCCCCCAGAAACCCAACAAATTTTCAAGCTTAAATTAGGGTCCTAACTCGTTTAGAATAGGAAAAATTCTCCTAATCTCTTCTTGATTCTGAAACCCAACACGAATACATGAGGAATTCCATACAATCCCTTTGGGAATATAACTTTTACCAAAGATCCTCAACACAAAAGAATTCACAACCTCCATTGTTAAAGGATTGAACTAAAATCAAGAACTACACAAGAATCCTTTAGATACAATGATTTCGTGGATAAATTAGATGTATGGCATGAGGACGAACAAGTCCAAAACTCTAAGAAGACTTACATACCTGGAAAGAGCAATGTTCTTGGCGAAAATCAACAAATCTTGAAAACCTAACTTTTCTCATCTTGGAACCTCGCTCTAATTTCTCTAAGTATTTAGGAACGTGAAAAGGTGGTTTATCATCTGATCAGACCCTTAATTGGGTGAGGAAATGGTTAGGCTTAGTAGGAAAAGGAAAAGACCAAACTACCCTTCTAAAAATGAATAAGATGCCTTAAATAGAGAGGCTTCACTCAAATGGGCATAATGTTTTACTCCAAGTTTGGAAAGAAACAAACTTGGCAGCGTTGGAAAGAGGACTTAAAGACATTTAATTTGATAGGGCTTGGGCCACCTAACTCTTTATGTGCTAAAAGATATGGTCATTTGATGTTGACCCAAACTTAAAAATGATGGTGACTTGTACGAACCTCTCTTTAGATATTTCGAAATATGAGGTGTTACAAGTATCACCTGCTCCTTCATCTCTTTCCCCACTGTCTCAGCTATGGTTCTCTCTTTTTCCTCCCCCACATTTTCAGCCAAGGTTCCCTAGGACACCTCATTTATTAGTTCCCCCTCTAAACCAATGTTATGAAAGCAATTCTAGTACAAAGAAAAAGTCAGAATCTGGTTGGCGTGAGTCCTTGCATGGTAACCATGGTGTTCTCTTTAAACAACAAGGTCATCTCTTCCTCCATTTCTAGTGAAAAATTCCAATGATCCTTTAGGTAGAGTTGTGAATCATGAGGAAGAGAGGAGGTTAAGGAAGAATAAAGAATTATAAAATCAAAGGCATAAGTAACGATTAAGGGAATCACAGAATAGGATTCTAGAGAAAACCCAAAAGGTAGCTTTTGATATGAAGGGTCATGGGTCAATTAGTACATCACATATGTCTGACATAATGATTGCCCCATTTCTAAGTCGTGACATTTTGAAGACATCGTCATTATTTCTTTGCGGAGGATGAAGAAGTGATGACATGAAAGAAAATTGGTTTAATTATGTATTTATTTCCAACCAAGTAGGGATGGCAATGGGGTGGGGCGGATGCGGGGCGGGGTGGGGTGGGTTTAAGGCTATGTGGGGCGGGGCGGGTTTAAGGTTATGTGGTGCGTGTCGGATGTGGGGCGGGGCGGGTTTAAGGTTATGTGGTGCGGGTCGGATGTGGGGCGGGTATATGTGATTTTATGTGGGTTCAAACTTAATTTTAACTTTTACATGTTATAAGAGTGATATAGCATTATTTATTAAGATAATTTCATTAAAGCTACTAAAATATTCAAGATAACAAATGAAAATGGTTCAATAAAAAATAATACAATTTCTTACATGTTTCCCAATTGACCTCTAAAAAACAAAATTTTAAGTCACTTACCTATTAAATTAATACAACTTAATGAAAAAATGAATTTATTTTTAGTATCAAACATAACTAGATAAAAAAACTATTAAAAAAATTATGCGGGGCGGGGTGGAGCAGGTTGAAAATGAAAAAAAGTTGTTATGCGGGACGGGGCGGGGCGGATTAAAAATTTTGCGGGTTAAGATCAACCCGCACCTCCCCCGCCCTACACCGCCCCATTGCCATCCCTACAACCAAGTGATTGTGTGATCATTATATGTTACAATTTCTATGTTGGATTACTTATTTATTATTTGCTCCGCTAGAGATTTGAGTTTTCAAGCATACTAGTTGGTCGATGTAATGTTTTGTTTAGAATAATTCTGCAGTGTTACAAATCACTATATTCTTTGTTACTTTGTTTTACAATGATTCTGCTCATTTAACCCATAACATTATTCACTCATTGTGAGTTTTTTTTTTCTCCTAGACATAGATAATACACTGATTAATGATGATCTAACACTACAAAAAAACTGCTAAATTGTGGCGGTTAATTTATAGGGGTCATAACAAATCCCTACTACACATTCAATTTGTGGCATTTGTGCTAACCTCTACAAAATAATTCATTTTATGGCGGTTTTAGTGTCGAGGTTGCAAAAGACCTCCTCTATAAATTCAATTTGTGGTGTTTGTGCCAACCTCCACAAAATAATTCTTTTTATGGCGGTTTAAGTGTGGAGGTTGTAAAAGACCCCACTATAAATTCAATTTGTATCATGTGTTTCAACCTCCCCAAAATTATTCTTGTTATGACGATATTTTTGTGGGGGTTTTTGCACTACAAAAGAACAGAACGAGCCTGGCGATTTATTTCACATATAACGGCGGTTATAATTAACAATCATAATTTTTTTGCACTTGATAATGACTTATCTAATTTGTATTACGGTGATTTCAAATCGACATAAAATGTATATTTTATATAATATTATCACTGTATGAAATAATATTTTAACAAATTCAACCCTAAGCAATCAACAATCATGTAGTCACACATTTAGATCCTATTTTGCACTTTTTATGAAATCATTAAGCATTCATAATAATTTTAACACTTTAGCCTCATTTGTATTCATTAAGATTAAGACGTCTGAATCTGAATGCACATTTGAATGATTAAGATCTTGTAGTTTGTTTTTAAATATTTGAATGTATATAATTTATTATTAATATATACACAATAAAATTATAATTCAAATAAAAGAGTAGTTAAGCATTATATTAATACTTGCTTGGTTTGGATAAATTTATTGATTTTGTATTTAAGAATGCGGCTGTGGAAGATACAATCAGATGCCCGTGTCCCATGTGTTGTTTTGGCAAGTGGAAAACTAGAGACGAAGTGCGGGATCATTTGGCTTGCAAGCCATTCCCTCAAAATTATGTTATTTGGAATATTCATGGTGAGAAAAAGCTATTAGAGTCTTCTGGAGATAGAGTTGTTGTGCAAGAGACGTTTCATCTAGAAAATTCAATAGAAATAATGATTAATGACACATTTGGGCAGTATAGGCAGCAAACAGCTGATGTTTATTCAATATAAGCTTGTTAGAGTATTTAATTGTAATCTCATATATGTCATCTCTTATTTCCATCATGGACGGGGAGTGCTAGAGCACTATAGATCCCATACAAAAAAAATAACCATCTTGCCTTGATGTTTGATTGAACTCCACTTTAGTCTATGATCATGCCCATCAAGTTTCTGGTAAGTCTCCTCACATAAATTGGTGTCATTCACACACCAGATTGTCTAGACATATGATGAAACTATTCACTAAATAGGGTCATAATAATAATCAGATTTCTATATTGGGGTTGTTGTTGAAATTGCAGCCACCAACATTATAGATGATGCTTGTAGAAGTTTCAGAGGCAAACATCATTACCTCTTCCACTGATCCTGAATTGGCAGATGGAGAAACAGAGGAAGAAAACAATGTTAAAGTGCGACTTCACAAGTTGAATATCTATTGGTATTCTAGTTCTACTATCTATGAGTAATAGCAAATCAATTTCTTGTTTGCAGTTAGAGCTTCTCAAAGACATCGCGCGAGTATAGGGATAACATAACTTGCTTTTACTTCTGAATGCATAATAGATTAAAGCATAAAACAACCATAGTCAACATCAGAGGAGTTTTAGAGTTTTATTAGACTAGTAGTGCCTGTGAAAGAGTGAGAATAGCAAAAAGGGTATTTGCACACAAGGTAAGTTATTTTTCAGTTTCATGAAGAGTAGTTTACACATGAAAATATGAAATAAATAGCGGCATAGGCTTGCAATGCTCATAAAGCATCTTTGGCAGCACTTCTAGAGGTGATATCATCTTCAAATGATGATACCTCTAGCTCCAAATTAGATATCTTGTAATGTTTGTGAATCTGGCCTGGTTTATTCTTTTTTCTTATTCCGTCAAGTCAATTTCATTGTCCTTTATGACTTTTTCTATGGCTACCATCTCATCAATCGATAACTCAAGCATGTTGCCAAGATATAGTCTCTGTTGTCTGTGATACCACATCTTTTAATAGACTTCAAAATATGCTAAAATCTCGAGTAGTTGTAAACATGCTCAGAATGGAGGGTTCACGAAGTCAGTGAATCTCGTGATTTAGCTACAAACGTCTTGTGTGCTACTACCAAAACAAGAAAAATACAACTAGGATAAGTGATGAATTCAGAGATGCTACTTCTTGCTCTAGTGTTGCAGACTACATTATGTCCAGTAGTTCTTTCTTCTGCAACTGGACTTGCCCATTTTTTCCAAGACATAGCTCCCTTTGATTGTAGCAGGCAGTTGGTGGTAAGTGTACAAATGTTGAGTTTCATCAGTGTTGTGACTGTCTTTTGAGAGGAAATCTGCAGTACTATTAGCCTCTCTAAATCTGTGTTTGCACTGGAAAAACTCAAGTTGGTTGATGAGTCTGTGAATGTCTTTGATCTTCTCCTGCAACTTCCAGGGAGGTTGGCTGTTGTGTGTGATCCATTTTGTAAGTTGCTCTGAGTCAACCTCTAGGATGATTCTTTTGTATCCATGCTGTGTGCACCAGTATAAACCATGAGCTGGTGCCTGAACCTCTGCCATGTTATTGGTACCAGTTTCTAAGGAAACAGTGTATGCATAAATCATGTCACCTCCCCCACCTATTTTTCCAGGATTACTCAAGGCACTCCCATCAATGTTAAGGTGAAAGGTGTTAGGTGGAGGTCTTTCCCAGTTAACTTTCCAGACCCTCAACTCATGCCTGCATCCTTCTATAAGCTTGATCAGATCAATCCAAGAACTAGGCCAGCTGATATATGGATATACAGAGTGGAGTAAGTAAAACATATCTTTAAAAGTGAGGCACTTGACCCTTGCAACACCTGATCCCCCCCCCCCCCCCATACCTAGTCGAACACCTATTTTTCCATAAGTTCCAACAAATAAAGAGGGGAAGGGTGTGTGCTATGAGTTTCTGTACTTCATTCTTGCATTCAACATCCCACCAGGTCAGCAGAAGGTTTCTCAAGGAAGTATGTCTATGGTGAATACCAACCATAAAAAGGATTTGGTCTTAATATCCACCACTTACAATTAGAAATAGTGTTATACCTGATTTTGGTTCCTTATTTATGAAAATCGTGTTAAGTTGTGCTAGAGATGCTTTATGTTTCTTAAGACTAATGTAATATTTGTGCTAGTGAAACAGTTTGGTAAGTTAGTCATGATAGAGATGTATCAATTCTGCATGTTCCCTGCAAAAGACTAGCTGATATAGAGGATATGCAGACCACATGTCTCAATCATCACACTATTAAACAAACTATAGTAAGTTTTCTTATAAACAGAGTTAAGCTTTGGTATAAAATATCAAAACCTAATATGTCCACCAGCTGTGGTTAATTGGTGATTTTCAAGTTAGGATCTGTTACCTGGTAGTGGTTTAATGTACAATTGCTTTCGTTAAAGGCACAATTATAAGTATATACAGTCTGATTCTGGAAGAGCTAAAAGTATGTTTTTACTATTTATCTTTTGTGTTGCACTTGCATATTAGACCTCCATTCCCATGGAGACACTACTTTCAAAACATACATCATCTCATCTTTGTGGTTGATAGAAATGACAACGACCATGTTGTTGAGGCAAGGGACAAGCTTCACAGGGTGTTAAATGAGGTAATTTTTATATTACTATAGTTTTTTTTTGGGTATTAATTAAAGAAGATATATACTAACGACCAACTATTACATCCAAGGGCATGTGCCCCAAATTCCAAAGGACAGGCTCAAAAGGTGGTGATACTAGTAGGAGTAATAGAAGCTGTAACAACAATAGTATTTACTGGCTCAAAATGGTAGGTACCACACTGACTATTTCTTGACATATTCAATAAACTATGCAGGTAAGTACTTTCTGCTTTATCAGTCCAGGTGCCTCAAGTGTACATTCTGGATCATGCTAAAAAAACTTCCAGTGGAGTAGGTTGTGGGGATTGGGTACCCATGCACACTAACTTGTCAGCCACTGGTGGATTATACAATGAAGTACAAGCACTTGCAATTATTAATAAGATGTGAGTAAAGCTCATTTGGTGTTGTAAGCATCTGTATAACATCTGAGAAGTCTCCTTCAATTTGTAATGACCTTAGGTGGTAAGACTTGGCATAAAGTCCTTGCATTAGAGAATGCATTTCAACAATAGTTATGGATTCTTTTGGGATTGTTCCAGCAAGTCGGGAATCCAATCACTCAAAGTTAAATGTTTGTTCAGTCTATTTTGTTAGTTCAATCAGTCATATGTGAATAATTCTATTACTTTCTTAGATTTTGTTATTTCTTTAACTCTAGACCACTCCTATAGATTATTTGATTTTGTAGCTAAGCTTTGCTGGAATTTTTGAAGACCCCGGAAGTAAGCATACATGTCAGTGGGATTTTGCATAGGTCCTGTGCATAAAAAGGATGTCATGAAAGCTAGTGTTATGCTTGAGAAGAAGAAAGAGTATGCAACCATCTTGGCCTTTGATGTTAAAGTGACACAGGAAGCTTGGGAACTTTCAGATGAACTTGGTGTCAAGGTTTTTATGGCTGATATTATATATCACTTATTTGATTAGTTTAAAGTCTACATTGACACTATCAAGGAAGAAAAAAAGGAAGTTGTTGAAGAAGCAGTTTTTCCCTGATTGTACCGAATTGTGTCTTCAACATGAGGGAAAATATATAATTAAATTTTAAATAAAAAAGTAATTTTCAGTAGCAATAATATTTGTGGCGGATATAAGCTGCCACTAATTATTTATTTTAATTTATTCGTTCATATAATTAAATTTCAAATGGAAATAAATTTTCAACAATAAAAATATGAAGGCGAAATGAAACTACCACTAATTTTTTTTTTTAAAACATTTAAATCATATTGTAGCGGTCAAAAACTTCCACGTAATGTTTTTAAAAAAAAATTGAAATTATGTTGTGGAGTTTTATAGACCCCCACAATTTTTTTTTTGGTAACATTATGATATATTGTGGGAGTTTAAATACTCCCACAATATTTTTTTCGAAACATCAATATCATATTGCGAGGGTTCTAAATTGCCATTGATTAATTTTAAAACCCCCACAAATTCAAAATTCATTTTGTGGCATACGTCATGAAGGTTGAAAAAAACCGCCGTTGTATGCCCGTGGCAAGGCTAATTGTGGTGCTTTTTAAAACCGCCACAATTCTTTTTGTTGCAGTCAAAAACCGTCACAACTTGACAAAAAATCCACCACAATTTAACTGTTTTTTGGTAGTGTAATTAATTATTTGATTTGTTGGATATATAATTCTTTTAGGGAAGAACACACATGTTGGATCTAAACTTGACAACGATATGTACCCATTCAAGGGCAGTAGTTCAAGGTTAGAAATTAACAAGATGGATATATGATAATCTAGATACTTATAATAATTAGTGAATATGATAATTAGCCCATTTAACTTATCATCAAACCTATAGCAACTTTTTTTCCTGACTAATATTATATGCAACATTGGAGCCAAGAAGGTTAAAACTGAATGTACACAGTTCTTGAAATACTATAGAGCAGGAAATGTGGAAGGGTAATCTTCATTATAAACATTTTTTTACACTATCAACATAATTTAATACTATGTTATAACATGTTATGATTAGATAAGTTAAAACATTCAATATTAATTATCATTATTTACTCATGACATTATTACATAGTTTCAATTGTAAAATTATTTCAAATTCCATATCAATGATTATTTTTCGATTAAAAGTTAAAAAGTGATTAGCCTGCACTAATATTACGAAAGGTAGAAAGTAGAAAGTACGTATAGGGATAAAAAGTTGAAAGTACCCGTGATTTTTTACTCTCGCTTTCTTGCCCATGAGCAAAACTTCAATGTCAAAAGTTAAAGTCTATCTAATCTCCATTGCATATTCTCACTCATTGATAATATTATTTATACCCAAATATTAATCCTCTAGAACTTACTTATCGTAATCGGTGCTAGCAAGATGCTCTTACATGCCTACTGCTTATCTAGAATAATTTACTTTAATATGGTTCTTCACTTGTCAACCTTTTTGTTGAGACAAAAGAACCATAAACTATTCGCGCATCACAAAATATTGTTTAATTACTGTAACATTATAAAACTACATTTATTCCATCTCCTAATGATTACTGTTAAGATTTTCATCAAATTATTTGAAACTATTAACTATTAAAGAACAAATTGAGAGTCAATTTTTTGTCGCGCAAAAATGTCTTTAACTGTGGGGGAATGGTCATTAATTTGGACTTTGGAGTTATTCTTAAATCTTAGGATAAGGTCGACATATATTCTACGATTTTCATATCTCTTACTTGAAAAATTACGTGATTGTTTTTTTCATTTCTTCATGAATTGAAGCAGATGCAAGAGATCTTTTTAGTACTTAAAGAGAATATGCGGTACTTAGAAAGAAGCTAAAAGTTTATTTTCAAGTGGTGGTGGCCTAATATTTTCTTAATTATTTCTACTAATTAATTAATTACATAAAATGAGTGTGATGGAATTTGTTACTGTATGCAGTATGCAAGACAAGCTGGACCAACTGAAACGACGTCGTTTCGCCCAAAATAACTATGTCAGAAATGCAATGGAAGTGACTCCTAATGCAAGTTAAAAATGCACAATTCCTTCTTAAACGTAATATTAAATGGTTAACCCCCATACTATCCAAATTCTATAGTACACACTAACAATAACTATTCTATGACTCAATTTTGAACAAGTTGTGATCAGCTATATAAATCGCCACTATATCCAAATTCTATACTATATCCAACTCGTATAACCACAAGAAAATCTAACATCAATCCCTAAAAACATCATTAGAGTCATCCTAAACCATTACCTTATGAAGAAGAAAATACTCCTAGTATATTGAAATCAGCTCCGCTCATTATTGGAGAAGGGTATCAAATTATAAAATTCAGTCGATATAGCAGTAATTTCCACTAAATGATATAAAATTTATTGGGCAAATTACAGAAATCACATACTTTTAAGGAAAAATTACAATTTATCCCTTAAAAGTTTATAATTACAGAAACCCCTCAAACGGATACAATAATATAAGCGCTGATACATTAATCTGATGCGCGAGATACATTAATCGTTAAGTAAGATACATTACATTTTATACATGATACACCAATCTGATGTATATTTTATACATGATACACTAATCTGATGCGCGAGATATACTAATTTGATGCGCGAAAATGAGGGATTTTGGAAATTTGTAAAACTTATTGGGGATAGTGATAATAAGTAAACTAAAAGGTGAGATTTCTGTAATTTTTTCAAATTTATTTATATTTAAATTACATTTTTATATATCTCATAGCCTCTCTTCCTCTCTCATCCATATCCTTCTCTGTATCTATATTTTACAATATATCTGAACTTTACAATTTCATTTGTATATGTATTTAGTATAAGATTATGTTTTTGTGTATTCAAAATCAGTTTTATTTAGTATATCCGATATCAATATCCTTTAATCTATTCAATATTAATTTCATTAGTGTATTTGGTGTCAAATATCTAACTTATCCGTGCATAAATATATGTATCTAGTAGCAAAGATACATATATATGATAAGTCAAATACCTAGACAACTCCTCTAACTTGTCTTTAATTTTTATTGTGACACTTCATCTCAATTTTGTTCCATTTTAATTCTTTAAACTTATTTTTCATATACCATTTAAATACAAAAATATTATTTTGTGCAAACTATTTAGTGCATGTTGATAAATATAAAAATGGTGTGAAACATTCAATTAAATAACACCACATGTGTTTTTACATATCATTCCACCTATCGAGATTTAATTCAAATACCGTTTTCTAATTTTTAATTCAACTCAATATGAATAAAAAGAACCCATCTTCAATATGAAAAAAAAGACTTATTCATTGCTAATAATACTATATATATATAAAAAAAAGAAGCTAAAACTTGACTGATTTCACTGGGTTGTCAATGATTTTCTTAGAAAAGAAAATTGATGGACTATTGTCGATTATTTTTCAAGCAAAAATGCAGAGAAACTCTAGAAATAAATATTTCTTCAAAAAATCGATGTTCTTCCTCAAATTTTAATATTCGTTTTTACGAAAAAACTAATGATGATTATAGATATTTAAAATGCAAAACTACAGTTGAAGAGCAAAAATAAAAATAACGAAAACATAAAAATCAGTATTTAATATTTAAATGCTACAGAATAAATAAGGTTGAAAAGATAAAATGAAACAAGGTTGAGATAAAGTATCAAAATAAAAATTGGAGGCAAGTTAAATGGGTTGTCTATGTATTTTTCCAATCAAAACATACATTGATACATTCATCAATGTATCGTACATAAATACATGTATATGTCGTCAAAGATATATACATCCGATATCAAAATATGCACTTATACATTTATCAATTACCTCTAAGGGTGGCAATTTCAGTCCATATATGTGAAATGAGTCTATTAAGCTCATATCAAAATAAATGGGTCACTCATATTTTTTAATGGATAAATATGAACTTCAATTTGGGTAAAAATGAAAAATTAAGCTCATATAAATATGGACAAAATTGATAAACATGAAAATTCATATAGACCCATATATCACGAGTCCGAAACCAAAAGGGCAACAAATTTTTTCGAAAATTCCAAAAGGGTAACTCAATTAATTATGAAACCAAAAGGGCAACAATACTTCACACCGTTTAAATTAGGTTTCCAAAAACGAGGCTCAAATTCCAATGAGCCTTACAAGGATCAAATTCCTATGAGCCTTGTAAGGCTCAGCCGCCACTGAGACTTGCAGGCTATTTTTTATTTTATTTTTAAAAAATATTCTCGTTTTATTTTGTTGTTTGTTAAAAGTCTAATAATAATAATAATAATAATAATAATACATAGTTGTTGATATGATGCATAAAGATACACACACGTTTCTATCTAGACGGACATATACATGTTAATCTGTAGTGTGGTTTCTTTCAATGAAGATAGAGACAAGTAGACAAATGTTGTTACCTTTTTTTTCTTTTTATGTTATATTATATATTAAATTAAAATCTGTAAGATTTAGTCCAATTAAGGAAAAAATAATATTATTAAAAGAGGTTCCAATTTATTCTGCTCTAATAGTAGAATTTCATGGGGATAAAAGAATTTCGTAGAAATAGTGTTATTCCCACCAATCACTTTTCGGTCATATCTTTGAAAAATAATTATTGTTTCTAAATTTTAAATTTAACATGTAAAGTATTATGATATTACTTTATTTATAAAATTATAAGACGGTAAATTTTAAATTTAACATGTAAAGTTGTCCTATTATTTTTTTTTACCTTGATATGAAGTATAATTTTTCTCATGTTTTCAACATATTCATTAATAGGGCATTTCCACCAAAATAAAGTATAACTAAAGAAGGCTGAATTTTATCATTTTGCAAGTGAATAAATCAAATTATAATTTCACATAAAATAAGTTGAAGAAAAAAAAATATCAACTAAGTAGTAAATAAGGTCTAAACTATTGGATTTAGTTCATTTGAAAAGCCACAAAGTAATGGCTAGCAATAAGATCTAAACTATCTTTATGCATCATATCAACAACTATGCATTATTATTAGACTTTTAACAAACAGCAAAATAAAACGAGAATATTTAAAAAAAGAAAAGAAAAAAAAGCATGCAAGGCTCACTGGCGGCTGAGCCTTACAAGGCTCATAGGAATTTGAGCCTTGTAAGGCTCATTGGAATTTGAGCCTCGTTTTTGGAAACCTAATTTAAACGGTGTGAAGTATTGTTGCCCTTTTGGTTTCATAATTAATTGAGTTACCCTTTTGAAATTTTCGAAAAAATCTGTTGCCCTTTTGGTTTCGGACTCCATATATCACCCACTTATAATAAAAATTTCTAGCTGTACTACGAGTATTTGTTTTTGAAAATAAAAAATTGGGGGGTGGGTTGATTAGGTGGGTAGGGGGTGATTTTTTTATAATTTGTTTTTGGGTGTGAGTGGGGGTGGGTGTCCCGGGGGTAGGGTGGGGTGTTAATTTTTTTTTAAATTTTTGGGAGGGGTGGGGGAGGTGTTAATAATTTTGCTTTGATTTAATTTTTTGATTTTAGGATATTTAAGTGGGTTACAATCATTTTTCCAAATCATTTTAACCAAACTCATACCCACATTTTATATGAGCAGTTGTGATCCATTCGATATTAACTCAATTCATAATCAATCCATCAAATTTCGATCTAACCCATTCATTTGCCACTCCTAATTACCTCTAAGCGTTATTATCATTTGCAGAAAAAGAGGAGAGAGAGAGAGAAGAGGGGTGGGGGGAGAGAAAGAGGAAGAGAGTCACGGAGAGAAAAAGATTATGTAATTACTTTAAAGTATAGTAAATATGAATAAATATAATAGCTATGTAAGAAATTTTTTTCTTAAAAGATACTACTTTTTTTTAAATGAAGAAAGTATTCATTTTCAATGTTATTTTAAAATATTAAATTTATTAAATTTTAAAAATTACAATAAAATTTTATTTTATTTAACGCTTCTTAAAAGATTTGTCAAATTTTAAAAAGTAAAAACATAGACGAATGGGGTTAGGTCTTAACAAGTACTTTTTTGTCCCATATTAGTTGATCAATTTCCATTTTGTATGATGCTTAAAAAATTACAAATAAAAAAATAATTTTACTATTTTATCCCTTATAAACCTTTTAAAAATTTTATAAACAAATGTAATCACTTCAAAAAAAAATTAATTACAAAAATGATATAAAAAATTTAATTAATATTTTCTTAATTTAGTAAGAAAAATGCTAAATGGCCAAAAAATTTGGTATCTTTTTTTCATTTTTAAGTTAAATAATATTAACGTAAAAAGGATAAAAATATTTTTAAAAATAAAATAACTTAAATAAAATATTATTCTGATCAAATTTTTCGGCCAAAAGATTTTTCCATTTAGTAAATACTATGGAAAACTATTTGGACAGAGGGTGGGGAGAAGTTCATGAATTTTATCACTTTGGGATTTGAAGGCACTAAAATTCATGGGTCACATAATCCATTTCTCATTTTCCAATGAAAAATAGCTGACATCATTAACCATATCACATGCACATTAGTGCAATATCTTTGGATATTCTCATTTTATTTTATTTTATTCCTATTGATTTGATATTTTCTTTATAAAAATATTATTAATACTTTATTTTATTATATTAATTTTTAAAAAATATTAAATTTAATTAATTTTTTATATAATTATTTAATAATATGAATACTATTAGAAAAATAAATATTTTCTCTATTTTGATTTATCTAATGCTGAGTTTTTTTATATAATACACTTTTTTTTGGTCACTCTAAAAAAATGACATGTTTTTTTATTTAAAAAATATTTAACGATAATATTAACATTTTATCCATGTTAGGTTTCACTTATTTGACATTTAAAAATTTATTTATTTTAAGGATAATTTAGAACATCGCAAAGTCTTCTCATCTATATATATATAATAGGAGAGGTGATAACGCCTACGTGTCAACACCACAATTAATCTCTAATTTTAACTTTTAAATTATCAATTAATTAAATAAAATTATCTATATATATATAATAGGAGAGGTGATAGCGCCTACGTGTCAACACCACAATTAATCTCTAATTTTAACTTTTAAATTATCAATTAATTAAATAAAATTAATTCAATATTTTAATCAAAGAAAAAAAGTTACTG
>JAJOOR010022967.1:0-16144 GCA_036250505.1 Solanum acaule | reverse complement strand
TTTGACTCTTCAATGGAGCAAACGACGTAATCATACTTCGGCGTCAAAGAGCGTAGTATCTTCTCAACAATTATGACATCATTCATCTTCTCGCCATGAAATCGCATTTTGTTGCTGATCTCCATTGTTCTAGCACAATAACTCGTTACAGACTCTGCTTCCTTCATCTGTAAGGTTTCAAAATCCCTTCTCAAGGCTTGAAGCTGTGCACGTTTCACTCTGGCAGTGCCTTGATATTTTTTCTTCATAGAATCCCAAATATCCTTAGAAGTTTCTTTGCAAAGAATAGTTTCTAGGATGGGACGATCGATAGCCTGAAAGAGATAGTTCTTCGCTTTCAGATCTTTCAACTTTTTTGCTTCCAATTCTGCCTTTTGAGCATTCGTCAAAGTTTCACCTTCCGCCGGAGTGTTGATCCCATCCTCGACAATTGGCCAATACTCCTTTGACCGTAAGAAATTCTCCATTAGCATGCTCCAATGGTCATAATGGCCATCAAAGCGTGGAATCGCTGCTTGTACGAAAGTACTATCTGATGCCATGAGTTACAACGAAAAGAGGGAAAAAAAGGTTTAGCTGCTGCTATTTATTTTTTTTACTCTAGAATCGCTACTTCTTTCGTATTACTACAGAATCTCACGCTCGCTCTGATACCACTGTAAACAAAAGCAAGATAATGAAACAGATAGTAAACAAAAACAGAGAAAACGAGTCGAAACGTTGAGAAGAAAGGGAACTACTTTGCTGCATTTTTTAGTGCTCTACAACTGCAGATTTTATAAGACAAATATCTAACGTTTTAAGCTAAAAACTGGAACCACTAACTCCTAAAAAATAGGAAGTAAAGCCATGATAAACTACTCCCCTAAAGACTAGGACAAAGCTGAAATAACTTGACTCTATTTGCTAATAGGACTCTATGTAACAGACTATTTCTCTAACACGATCAGGTAATAAATGTTCCATCTGATTCAATTTGTTTGTCTTATTATTTTTTCTTAGTCGCTTTCAAAAATATTCAACCTGTTCATTTTTATGTAGCTATAACTCACTTCATTAAAGAAAAATGGAGTATAGTTTAAAGTCAATTGATACATTAATTAAGTTGGGCTCACGTGCACCTGCTTTCATAGTAGTGTGGTACGTTATCCTGTTCAGCTTGCGCGTATCTTTTACTTTCACTAGAGTACTGAAGTTGCTTATAATAATGATGCAGGTTCTTGAACCATGCCGCCATTATAAGTGAAGGTGATGTAAAATCAGATGGTTCAACAACTAATCGATGGAGACTATGTTCAGTACAAGAAGTAGAAGATTTCAAAACCTTAATTAAAATCTTACCACTTTGGTCAAGTAGTTTTTTTCTTGGCACCACAATTGGCGTGCAATTAAGTTTTTCAGTCCTTCAAGCCTTAGCAATGGACCGCCACATAGGACCCCATTTCCAAATCCCAGCTGGATCCATACAAGTTTTTGTCCTCGTATCTACTGCTCTATTCCTCGCCCTGTTCGATAAATTTCTCTTTCCTACGTGGAGGAATTTGACTGGCAAATCACTTACACCTCTCCAGAGAATCGGGGTTGGACACGTGATTAATTTTGTGAGCATGGGTGTGTCAACCTTAGTCGAGTCGAAGAGGCTAAATGTAGCAAAATCAAATGAAGGTTATAATATTGTGCCAATGTCAGTTTTATGGCTTGTGCCACAATTAGCACTTAATGGTATCGCGGAGGCATTTCATTATCCTGGACAAGTATCATTGTACTACCAAGAGTTCCCAATAACCTTAAAGAACATGGCGACCGCCATGAATTCTATGCTTATTGGTATAGCATTTTATTTGACTACTGCTCTAATTGATGTTGTTAGAAGGACAACTACATGGTTACCAGGTAACATAAATAATGGAAGATTGGACAATGTGTATTGGGTATTGGTTGTAGGGGGAGTAGTGAACTTTGGTTACTATGTAACATGTGCTTGGTATTACAAGTATCAAAACATGAAGGAAGTGGTGGATCATAGTGATTCTCCTTCTCATGAGTGATTCATGGGTCAAAAAGAAAATAAAATGGATGATCATATTATTGATCATGAAAGTAACAGCACTCAACTGTCTGTACCTAGTTATGTACTCCTGTCTAGTTTGATTTGACACGGAAATTAAGAAAATAAAGAAAACTTTTCAACTTGTGGTTCTAAATTAAAGTTATGTCAAATGTACCAAAATGTCTTTTAATCTTGTGGCCTTAATCATGCCATATGGAAAGCTGAAATTGAAGTGTTACCAAAAAAGAAAAAGAATCATTCTTTTTTTCACAGACTAAAAAGTAAACGAGGTCATTTTTTTAAACAAAATGATTAATTTTTAACGTACAACGAAAGGGTCGGGTTTGGTTAACGGGCAAGAAGAAATATATGAATGAGACGCAATACATGATTCTACTGAAGGTAAAAAAAAAAGTACATCCAAAAGTATATACATTTATGCTCTGTTTACTTTTGGTATAAAAAATACCCTTCACGTTTACTTTTTAGACCACAAATACCTCCAAATTAACGGATGTTCACTTGAGTCATTTAGTGGGCTGATATGGTAGTTCTGGTTCAGCATGGCAATTTTTTGTTATTTTTTATACCAAAAGCAAACAGAGGATAAAATTTAAATAATTCGAGGATATTTAATTTTTACCCTTTTCCATTTAATAAATACACATTGAGTTATTTAAAATATCATGTAATCTAAAATTTCAGATATATCAATTCGAACTGTTCTCTAAAACAAAAGTTGGTGCAAGACCAGTCAAGTTCCACCTAAAAGGGTTATTGGAAAAACGTTAACCCAAAATTTTGGTTAAAAAAGTACCTGTTTTTTACTTTTTGGAAAAACTCTCATGTTTAACAGTTCAAGTGAATTTGTGTAATTTTTACGTTGACAACAATATAATGTTAATAGTTGTGATGTGAATATAAATATTAGATTGTATCTTATATAATTACATAAATAATTAACAGTATAATTTAAGTTGTGACTTATGAGTGCTCATCCTCTTTCACATGTACATACATGTTTGCTACGACTACGTAAAATACTTTTCAAGAAAATTAAAGTTAATCCAAAACTCTAAATTATTAGGAGAATCAGTCTTAATTAATTGGCTTTGATTACTTTAGACATTAAGAATTTATTTTATTAGAACGATGATACCAATAATTACATCTGAAATGATTGATTCGGTCAGATAAATAAAGAAAAGATAATCCCACTATTGATGCATATATTGAAGTTGGTTAAATAGGAAAAGACATAAGTAATTTTTAATTAATGAAATGTATATAACTCATGTGTTCAACAGTTTGGACAACGTACGACAGCAAGAGATATTGATTTTCCTTCTTATAATATTGAAACTTAGGTGATATTGGAATATCTAATTTCCTTCTTATATGCAAATTGAGTTATTTTATCGGAATGCCAATTGTGAAAACCAATATTAAAGGGAAGAAGTTGTCATATAAATAAATAAATATATATATATATATATATATATATATATATAAAACGTGGCGAGTGAGAGAGGAGAGAGGCAAGCAAGAGAGTCGGTGTATCCTAAATACATGTTAATCCACTTGAACACAGTGCATTTGGAATAAATTACACCTAATTTTTACTCATGTATCCGAGATACATGTATCTGAACGCACCACATACATGTATCTGGGGACCCAAAATTTGACAAGTATGGTAATTTCAAAAACTCACGGAAAGGCACATAATTAGACCTTAAACTAATGAGATTTGTGTTGTTTATCCAAAAATAAAATACAATATTACTCTTCATGTTGAAAATATAATAAATAATAAAATTGTGCTCTCTAATAACTTAAGTTTTTAGATTAGATGGTCACACACTTCAACATGGTATCAGAGCAGATAATAGTCTTGAGATCAAATCTCACCGCCACCCATATGCCCATGAAGAATCAACTCACACGTGAGTGCCGTGTTGCGAATATAATTAACTGATAAAAGTGTGTTCTCTAATAGTTTAAAAGTTTTTAGATGAGATAGTCGTAACACACTTCAACACTCTATTCCATATATATATTTGATGATGTTCGAATTTCAAGAGTTATATATATATATATATATATATAAAATATTTTGAATAATTAATTATTATGTAATACTCCCTCCGTCCGATTTTATGTAGTATCATTTAACTTGCATGATTTTTAAGAAAACATGAAGATTTTTGGAATTTGTGGTCTAAAATAATTCTTAGATATTTGTGTGTTTGAAAATCATCTCATTAGGGGTAAAAAAAGTATTTTAAAGTTAAATTGTTTGTAAGGTGACATTCTTTTTGGGACAAACTAAAAAGAAAAGAGTGTCACATAAAATAAGACCAGGGAGTAATATTTTTTATTTCAAATATATAAATTTTATTTTTAAAAACTTTATGGTTAAATTTATGGACAAAATTGATAGAGAAAGTAAAGATATTTATGGTCAAAATTGTGAGAAAAAGTGCAGATATTTATTGTCAAAATTGTTACAGGGAGAATTATACAACTATTTGATTTAATTTCCTAAACAAGAAAGTGTGGTGTCCAAAAATTGTAGATCCACAGATGATAACATACAATAGCACTCCCCATCCATATTGATTTGGCGACATTCGATTGAGAGTCAAATAACCTTATTTATTTGCCATTTTTTTGTATGTCGTTTTAAATATTGTTTGAATTATAAATTATTGTATTGTGATATTTTTTATTTTTAAAGATTTTATGGTTAAAAGTAAGAGATTTGATTTTGGAAATCTGAATCATGTTGGTTTAATATCCTGAAAGAAACTAAAACCATTTAAAAACAACTACTAAACGCATGGGTTCATACTTTATTTGTTTGTGCTCACTGTTGAGTTTTCTTTTGATGAAAATATATCTTTCCAATCCATATTTTTTGAGCTGATAATATATATAAGTGCGTGCTCTCCTAGGAGTTTCAAGTTACTATTATTTATCCCTTGTTTTTTTTCAACTATGGAAGCTCCATCGGAGGCACAGATATCAAGAAGAACCGGAGGATGGATCACCTTCCCCTTCATCATAGGTCTCTCCTCTCTCTCTCTTTTTCGGTAGACCTGAACCTTGTTCCTATACGATTTGATCAGGCACTTGTCATTTTTCAAATTTATAACAATGTTGAATAAATTAAAATGGAGTAATCAAAAGCTCTAGTGCTATGATGATATCTATGTACTTTCACATTGGCATAATATTTGTTACAGTAATTTAACATGTTATAACAAGTTACTTGAAGCTAAATCCGATCCATAATTTGATTTTGATAAAAAACAGCGAGCTTAGTAGGGTTGACCCTAGCATTTGGAGGTTTGACGAGCAATCTTATTGTGTATCTGATTAAGGAGTTTGATGTGGAGAGTATTGATGCTGCTCAAATAACAAATTTGGTTAATGGTGCTGGAAGCTTAACTCCTGTCGTTGCTGCAATTATTGCCGACTCTTTTCTTGGTTGCTTCTCTGTCATTTGGATTTCATCCATCATCTCATTATTGGTAAAAACTAGCTAATTTTGTTTTGTTATCCAAGTATAATTTGATACACATTCCTAAGATTTGTTTTGTTGTTTTTACGTGTAGGGTGCAATCCTTTTAGCTCTAACAACGACAGTTGATTCATTGAGGCCTACACCGTGTGAAGTTGGTTCAACCTCATGTACCCCTAAACCAAAAGTTCAATATGTAGTACTCTATGCAGCCATAGTTTTGGTGACTCTGGGTAATGCTAGTCTCCGATCAACCCTTTCAACAATGGGAGCAAACCAATTTGCTAAACCAAAAGATCAAGGGATTTTCTTCAATTGGTTTTTTTTCTTCCTTTCTGGTTCTACTATTGTAGCATCCACAGCTATTGTGTATGTTGAAGATAACGTGAGCTGGAAAGTTGGATATATCATTTGTGTAGCAGCTAATGTAGTTGGTGCAGCCATTTTTCTATTGGGGACCAGAGTTTACAACAATTCAAAGCCAGAAGGGAGTCCTTTCACCAGTTTGGCTCGCGTTGTGGTTGCAAGTATTAGGAAAAGAAAGTTGCCACTCCCATCGACTAGTGAAGATTTCTACCACGGACTAATGCTTGTTGAGCCTTCAAAAACCTACAGGTAATATATCCTACGTGCTTAATTATATTTATGATCCATCAATAATGCAAACTTTACATTTTATGATCAATTCAATAACACGATGTTTGATGATTTAATTGTGTAATCATATCATTTAGTAAAAGTGTGAACTATTTTATTTTTTCCTCGCCCCATCCAATCCCCAAAAGGATCAACAGTACTGTTCTCACTTACCCCTGACCTGACATGTCTCAAGCCCTCAACCTACCAATTTGAGTTGAGTTTGAACGGATCAAAATTGGCTGACTTGATAAATATGTCATTGTTCAACTCTGTTAAGAAGTCACTTGAGCTAAGATAAACTGAATCAAGATAGGCTAAACAATGGACCATATAGCCCAATTCATCAAACACTTAATTATCAAGTTTTAATTAGTAATTTGTTTGTTTTATTATGATGCAGGTTTTTGAACCGTGCAGCCATTAAAAGTGAAGGCGATGTTAAACCAGATGGGTCAACAGCTAAGTCATGGAGACTTTGTTCAGTCCAAGAAATTGAAGATTTTAAAACCTTAATTAAAATTTTACCACTATGGTCAAGTAGTTTTTTTCTTGGCACAACAATTGGCGTACAAGGAAGTTTGTCAATCCTTCAAGCCTTAGCAATGGACCGTCATATAGGACCCAATTTCCAAATCCCAGCTGGCTCCATGCTCGTTTTTGTCATGCTCTCTACCGCTCTATTCCTCGCCCTGTTTGACAAATTTCTATTTCCTACGTGGAAAAATTTGTCTGGTAAATCACTTACACCTCTCCAGAGAATTGGGGTTGGGCACGTGCTCAATTTTTTGTGTATGGGTGTCTCAGCCATAGTCGAGTCAAAGAGGCTAAATGTAGCAAAATCCAATCAAGGTTCCATTATTGTGCCAATGTCAGCTTTATGGCTTGTGCCACAATTAGCACTTGTTGGTATCGCAGAGGCATTTCATCTTCCTGGACAAGTATCATTGTACTACCAAGAGTTCCCAATAACCTTAAAGAACTTGGCGACCGCAATGATATCGGTGCTTGTTGGTATAGCATTTTATTTGACTACTGCTCTAATTGATGTTGTTAGAAGGACAACTACATGGTTACCAGGTAACATAAATAATGGAAGATTGGACAAAGTGTATGGGGCATTGGTTGTAGGGGGAGTATTGAATTTTGGTTACTATGTAATATGTGCTTGGTTTTACAAGTATAAAAACATGAAGACAGTAGTGGATCATAGTGATTCTCCTTCTCATGAGTGATTCACCGCTCAGAAAGAAAAGAAAATTGGTGGTCATGATTATTGACTATGAAAATATGTATCTTTTTACTGTATGTCATGAATATTTGCGATTACAAAATTAGTAGTTTTTTTTAGTAAAAGGCTAAAAATATCTGTTAACAAGTTCCTAAAATATGAAGAAAGTTACTAGTGAAAATTTTTATCACAGAAAATTACTAATGACATGGTACCCAAAGTAATTGTTATTGCATCTTCAAGAACTCTCATTTACTTTGTGAATTTAAAGTAAAAATAATACTACTACTTTCTTTTGACAACGTTAATGTTTTTGAATAAAGGTAAAGAACGAAATGAATACTTAATTATATTTTAATTTTTTAAAATGACAATTATTTTGAATTATTTAATCTTAGTTAGGACAACAAATAAAGTGGTACTCACTACAATTAAGGAGGAGTATTTTGAAACCTTGGAAGTACCTCTCTTGGTGTTTAGTACTTGTTTAACCTGAAGCTTGGGGCATCCCTTGTCGCTTAAGCATGGTTTATTTGCATTATTTTGTCTTAGTGCTTAATTATTTGCTACTACATCTTGACATTTAGTTTTGTCTGTGATTTTTTTATATAATTCTAGATTGCACTCCCACTCAGGTATCAGGGTGTGGTCTCCCCCACTCAGGATCTTTTATTGACTTACATAATAAAGCTATTTTATTGGTGGACAGTATTGACTATTGAAGAGCAATTAAACTTTGGACAGACAATTTTTGGATTAAATTAGACTTAAGATTTGTTTTTTTCCAATTTTAGGATGATTGAATCGTGTGAAAGACCTGTTTTTAAACTTTGATCATTAGAAAATGGACACTTTTGTGGAGTCCGAAGCCTAAAGGGCAAAAAAAATTGTCAAAAATTTCAAATGGGTACATCAATTTTTTTTTAACCAAAAGGGCAAAAACACTCCTCACGTAGCGATTTTCTTCTAATGCCGTTCTTCGTTAGAATCAAAATCGCTGACCTACCAGCGATTTTGTCCAAATTTTTTTTTCCTTTTTTTAAGAACATCGCTTCCCGAGCAGCATTTTTCGCAAAAAAAGTTTTCAAAAAAATTAAATCGCTGCTATGGCAGCGTCAATTTTCTGTCAGAAATTATTTTTAAAAAATGGAAATCGCTCCACGTGTAGCGATTTTAGTTTTAAATGTTTTTTTTTAATAATCGCTGTCAATGCAGAGATTTCAGTAGAAAAAATTTCCCAATTGAGTTACTTTATAATTTTTTATTGTATATTTTTTGATTGCTAGCAGCAATTTGAAAATAATAATAAAAATTCTTACTGAAATCGCTGCCTTGGCAGCGATTATTAAAAAAAAACATTTAAAACTAAAATCGCTACACGTGGAGCGATTTTCAATTATTTTTTTTGGACAAAATCGCTGGTAGGTCAGTGATTTTGATTCTGATGGAGTAACGGCGTCAGAAGAAAATCGCTACGTGAGGAACTTTTTGCCCTTTTAGTTAAAAAAAAAGTTGATATACCCCTTTGAAATTTTTGATAATTTTTGTTGCCCTTTAGGCTTCGGAGTCCACTTTTGTGTAGTTATTTTATGCTTAATTACTTCAATATGTTTAATTACGTTGGATTAGGGAGGGATAAGTCGAGTTGAGTTGAAGCTTAGCAAAAATCATTCAATTAACAAATGAGTCATTGCTTAACTCTGTTCAAGAGTTACTTGCGCTTAAATAGATTATTGGCTAATAGTAGTCTAAACAATGCGTTATAGTCCAACATATCAAACACTTCTCAAATAAATGGAATCAATTGAAAAGAAGTATATACTGTAATAATTTAGGATCTAAGAATTTAAAACATAACCATAAACCTATATGTTATTTATTTTTTGTAAATAAATGGGAGGAGCAATATAAGTTTGGGTGTAATCAGTAATAATTTGACCAGAACCATGTTATTGTGAATTTTCTATTTGGGACTTACATAAATTAAATTCCACATAGTATTTAATTAATTACTTAGATACACTCTAGTTTGCAATATTATGTATCTTACCAGTTTTTGGTGCCTTCATATACATCCAGATACATGTATCTCGGTTACATGAGGTCAAGTTTAGGTGTATTTTGTTCTAGATATATTGTATTCAAGTGGATTCGAATGTATCTGAGATACATAGCAAATCTCGCTCGTCACTCTCCTATGTATCTGGTATCCTAGGTACATGTGAATCATTCCAGATATATACATATACATATATCTAGCTAGTGTGATTCACATGTATCTGAGATACATACGAATCTCGCTCGCCTCTCCTAATTTAGTGTATCTGGTAGCAAAAATACATGTATGTAAATGTAAGATACGTAGGAAACTCTAAATTAATGGTAAGATACATAATATTTTAAAAATATAGATAATAATAGTATATATGGTAGTGAAATATGTCTAGTTTTTCTTTTTTTGTCTCATGAATCTTGACCTAAATTGGGCCGAAATACCAGAACTATATATGAGTCGTGCACCTTAATTAAGGCGATGATACAAAATATAAACCTTCTAGGACGTTCTAAAATTCCCAAATTCAAGGCGTGGAAGACTTCAACATAGAAGTTACTAATTTTTATAATATCCTTTCAACATATATGCTCGGTTGAAGCGGAATTTAAGTAAGTTCCAAAATGCTTACTCATAAATTTAATATTTTAAACTACAAACTAGCTAGGGTCTAAGAGGCTCATAAATTTGATATTTTAGAGAAAATAATTCTTCAAATAAGTTAAGACATTTGCCCAGCCTGTATCTTTAAAAAAATAACCATGTGAAATCTGTTCAAAATACTTTATGAATCCATAAGTTATGAAAGCTAGGGCCCTTTGAATGATTTCAGATACAAAACATGATTTATGGAGACGTGCGAGCAAAGCATACAAGAGTGGTGTGTAAGCCCATAGAGCTGTATTTTCCTATATATAGAAGATAGATAATGTCAGTGTATGTTGTGCCTCGTTATGTACTGTAGCAACAAACATCGTTCGCTTTGTCATTTTCCTGATAAGTCCACAACAACAAAACTAGCTACATGTTCACTTAGCTCCTCTAATAATTCCCCATCTCGTAAACAACCACGCCACTCTCATGAATCACTTATTTAGCCCAGAAAAAACCTCTCTACCTCAACAAAGATAGAGATTAGATTTGCATACATACTATCATCTTCAGATTACACTGAGTATGTTGTTGAGAAACAAGCAACAAGATAGTAGTTTTTTTTTTTTTTGCAATAAAGATGAATAATCGCATTGATTAACAATTAAAAGCTGCGTTCATTATATAAAAATATATTAATAAATGACATAATTCTTTTAGTTAAATGCTTAAATGTATTTATTTTTGAAATATCTCACGGCAAGATTATAATATTTTTATAAATAATTAAGATAACAAAATACATATATATATATATATAAATAGCAGATTCAATACATGGATTATTGCTTTGTGCCGAAAAGAAAAGTGCAAGTGTCAGATCAGATAACATGTCGGATTACACACACACCGCAATAGGAAATTAGTGAGTGGTGATTTTATCCCACATATGAGAACGACAAAACATTTTCGGGGCGGATCTAAAGTAAGATAAGCTTAAGTTAGGCTCGTGAATTTACATGATTTCAATAATTTTTATATAAATTTACTATTGTTACATAGGATCAGACTCTAAACTTAGTTGGTTGGTTGCAAAGGCAAAGCTAAATAGGATTAAGGGGTTTCACTTGAACCTACTTCAAACGAATAATTATATTATATGTATAATATTAAAATTAAAATTTTCATAAAACCCCTTGATTTCTTTATATATTTATTTTTTTATATTTTTAAATTTTTATAAATTTTTTGGCTCTGCCATTAATCGATTGGTTGACTGTGGAGCATCTTATCATCGATAGCATGCAAAATGTCATATCAAGCGATATCCATCGGATAGCATGTCCCATTATAATTTTAATTAATTTGCGACTGGTGGAGGAAAAAAAGAATGTGCTACTGCTGATTTTATGCCATTTAAAGAGAACGACAAAACGTTTTAACAAAAGGATATATATATTTATATAGTTGAATTTATGGAGTAAAGAAGGTACCCTTTTTATTTTATTGCTACCCCAGATGTTAATATTGAAAAGTTCTTTTAGTGGTAAACTTAATTTCGTAAATAAATTATCGGATTAATTTAAACATAAGTTTTGAAATTAACAATAAGCAGCTGATTGAAAAAGGCACATATACAATTTTTTTGGTTAAAACAAATTTAAAATTATACCATCTTTATCAGGGAAGGCCGAGCAAGTAATTTTCGCCTCGGGAAGCGTTCCTCATAATTATAAACGACCGAGTTAAAACAAAAATAAATTAGAAAATCATTAGGCGGGGCTGTTATTCCATTACCAATGTTATTTGTTACAAGAAGTTCATTTTATAGTTAATAATTTAATTTTTATTTTACCGTACCAAAACTACTAAATCACTATTTGCAATATAAAATCACTCACCTTACTCACATCTCACAAAAAAATCACAAAAGTATTTTTTGTAACAACACTACTGTTCACAGCGTGCGATTTTAAATTTGCATTTATTTATAAAAGTTATTTAAAAAATTCAACTTCAACTTTAATCTCAAATTCTTTTAAAAAACAAATAGAATTTCAAATTGTCGTTTTATTTATTAAAAATCTAAAACTTAACTCATAAATTTATATTTTTGAAAGAGACTCATGACTCATGTGGATGAATTTATTAAGGAATAGCTAGATACTACTATTAATGATTTATTAACTCCATAAAATTTTGTAAAATTATATCTAATTGAAAGTTTGTAATAAAATGTAATCACAAATATTTATTTATTAAATGAACATGAAGACATGCGATTTATTAATTCGGTGCATCTATGATATTTTGATGTATAATTTATATAAATCACATAGTGTCAAGAGCTAATTACATTATTTGTGAATTATAATTTGCTCATTCAATAAAATTATATAAGAGTTTGGAAAAGTTTTTATAGTTTTCTCAAATTTATGAGGCTTTTAGTGAAATACAAGAAGAAAAATTCAAATTCCACCCAAATAAAATTCCGACTTCAATCAATCTAATTATTTGAAATTATGTTAGAACCCGTTTGGTTTAAAAGTAGTTTTTAAAAAGTCAAACTTTAGTAACTTTTAAGTTAAAAAATAGTTTTTAACTTTTTAATATTTTTTTAAGTCATTTTAAAATTTATTTTAAGTTATTTTAAACTTTGTCAAATACTCTCAAAAGCTAAAAATGACTTGAAATTATATTTGACCAACTTTTAAGTCAATTCAAATCGACTCTTAGACCTTAGTAGCCAGTAGGTCTTTATCCCTATATTTTGGCCCTTAATTTTCTCTACCATTAATAATTAAATAGATATTTAAAGATAGAATTTTATCTAGATTTTAGTTGAATAGTTTTTTCTTACAATATATTATTTAATGACTTTTATATAATGAAGTACTGAATAATTGAGTGACTTTAATTATCTGTAAGTTCAATTCTTTTTATAGGAAGTTGGTAAAACTTACATACGAAATTATAAATAAAAATCTTTATAAAAGTATTTTTTTATTCAAATTTTAAAAATATTTTTTGTCACCATTTAAATATCTTAATTTAATTAATTAGATATTAAGTTTAAAATAAAAAGAGAGATTTTTTGAATCTCAAAAAAATTTAAATTTAAAAAATATATAATTTTCTATGTTTGTAATCTTAAACTTTTAGACTAAATATTAAAATTTTAAAACTTGCCAAATATAAAAGATACACTTTCCTCTTTTTATTTAACAGTTAAATACACTACTTGATTTGACAGGGAGGAGGAAATTAAACATAGTGGCATCTTTTGTCGTATGCATCCAAAAGAAATAGTGATAAGATAGTGTATTCAACTTATACAATTTAATTTACCCCAAACTTTGGAAACAGAATACACTACTATTATTAATTTTGCTACTATATATCCCAAGGCAACAAGCACAACACAAATACAAAAAAAAGTATATATATTAGTACTACTAGTATATATCCAAGTTGTCCTAGAGAAACTAAAAAGAGAGGATATATAAAGAGGTAGCTGAGTTAATAATTAATGCAGCAATGGAGAAATCAGTCCAGGCGTTTGTAGATGAAGCACCACCAAATCATCTCCACTCTTCCAACAACAATGGCGGTTGGATTTCATTTCCCTTCATCATAGGTCTTCTTTCTTCCCTCATCTATCTGAATGAAAATTATATTGTATATATAAGATTAACTTTTGTGGTGTTTATTTTTTTATATTTAAATCATTATTATTATATGTATAGTGAAAATTCTGATTTTGCACGCTGACGGTGGTGTTGAAATTTGATTAGGGAGTATGGCAGGATTATCATTGGCAGCAGCAGGATGGAATAACAACTTAATAGTGTATTTGATAGAAGAATTCAATATGAATAGTGTGAGTGCTGCTAAAGTGTACAACATGGCTAATGGGTGCAGCACTATTTTTCCTATTTTGGGGGCTGTGGTCGCTGATTCTTTTCTGGGCTGTTTCTCTGTCATATGGATTTCTTCTTTCATCTCTTTGCTGGTAACTACTTTCTCCCCATCTTTTTTTGTTTGTGAAATTTATTCAGAGATACTTCTTCGAGTGTTTGTTTCAATTTGCTTGACTTATTTTAATTTGATGTGAAATTTTAATTATTTTTTTTTTAATTTTCTGATATTAGATTAACTGTATCAAAATATCTACAAATTTTAAGATTAAATTAAAAAAATGCTAATATGTGAAAAAGTATATTTTTGTAAAACGGAAGTTGAAACGATGAAGTATTTGTCATTTCATTTCCCAAGAAATAGGTAGCTTCTATCTTATGTTATGATCGTTTTTGTGGGAAGTCGGCTTATTGATTTTGAATTTTACTATTTTCACCGTTTCAATTTAGTTGACAGTGACGTGATATTAGATTATTTTTTTTAAAAGTAATATTTTAAAATTTTGTGATTTAAATTTTTTGTATATAATTATAAAATATTTATTAACAACTTTTTTAGATTTTTTTTTTTAATTATAAAAAGGAGTTCTTTTTTTAAAAAAATTGAACAGATTAAAAAAAGAATGTTACGTATATTGGGACAGCGGTCGGACAGAAGGAATACTAGTTTTGGGGATTTTATTTAGTTATATATGCATCGGCTGTGTAAATATTAAGGTATATTTATTAAGGTGATTATAAGTAAATTAATTCGTAATTTAGGTAGTAGGATTTGATTAGAGTCTTAAGACACAGAATTTAAGATATAAATTATAATAATTCATATGTTTTTAAAAGAAAATAGTTAAAATAAAAACGAAGGAAAAAACTAATCTATTATTGCAAATTAAAATTAAATTCTATTTTTAAAAAAAAAAATCGTGTGGTAGCTTTGATGCCAAAAGACGTCATTTCATGAGTAACAGAAAGCCACTATATCTCATCATTATATTGCTAAGATAGTTGTTTCCTTATCGGAAAATATAATTGGCAAAAGAGATTTTTGGCACGAAATGACATTATCAATAAAAATCAGGTATTTTTGTAGTTTTGGTGAAAAATTAAGGGTATTTGGGTAAATTCATTTATTTCATGTATCTAAATTACCCTCAAAAGTAAAACCACTTTTAATACTTTTTAAGAAAAAAATTATTATGTGTGAGGCACACTTAGTGGAAATTGGGTCCCACTAAAAAAAGAAGCTAAAAGGCTCCATTTCTTTATTATTTTTTTTCCAATTCCATATCTTCTTCTTCTTTTCCGTTTCTTTTTGTAATTTTATTATTTTTCGTATTAATTAGTTTATTTATCAAATGCTGAAATTTAATTATTTTTAGTAGAATTAGCCGTGATTTAGTTTGGATAATTTTTTTATTAAATAAATTAATTTGATTTTTGAAATGTTGAAATTAAGTCAAATTAATTAAGTCGATTTTTTTATTACTTTAATTTTTATTTTATTTTTTCTATTTGGTTTTGGTCGATAATTTGATTTTTCAAGCGTTGAAATTAAGTCAAATTAATTAAGTTGATTTTTTTATCACTTTTATTTTTTTTATTTTTTTTTCTATTTGGTTTTGGTCGATTAGAATATATATGATAATGTAAAAAATTGATCTAATTATATATAGGATCCTTCAAAAAATGTATGCATTATCTAAGAATTTAATTATTTCTAAGAAATATGATAATTCGTTCCAACGATTTTTATTTTTTTTACAAAAAGTTAAAAATTTAGTTGTGATATAGTATGTCTTAATGATGCTTGATTTAAATAAAAATAATCAATTAAAAAGACATAAGTTATTTTGAACATGAAAATTCATTCTTGACATTCTTAAAATAAAAATATAAATTAAAATACGAAGTAAATGCAAACAACTTGATTATTATAAAGAGAAATACATGAATAGAACAAAGAATTTTTTTTAAAAAATATTTATAACATTTTTTTAATTCAAAAATTAATTCAAAATTTTCTCGCCACATTCACTTTATTTTTTCTCTCAAATAAATAATACCGTAAAATATGCATATTAGACATTTTCGGCAAGTCTTAAAAATTCTTTATAACTCTGACAAATGAAGTAACGTAGAGGAG
>JAJOOR010022965.1:0-11499 GCA_036250505.1 Solanum acaule | reverse complement strand
AAATAATATATTAAAAGATAAAAACTATGAAATAGTATAAGAAATATTTTAAAATTATATCAAAGTAAATATTTTTATGTATAAAATAAAATTTTAAAATTACATATATAATGTCGGGTTGGTTTGGTCTCGGGTTGGTATGTTTTTGTTAAAACCAAACCAACCCAAATATAGTCGGGTTTTTTTTTTCAATATCAAACAAAGTCAAACCAAACCACTAGTCGGGTTTTTTTTCCAGTTTAACTCGGTTTGCGGTTTGGTTCAGTTTTCGGTTCGGTTTTGTACTCCCCTAACCCCCACCACCCCATCTTCCCACTCCTACCCCGCCATCATAATGTTTTCTTGAATTATATTAAAGTTATAATTTTATTTATTTATTATCAAATATTAAAAAAATAAAAAAAAGTTACTTATTCTCTAAGAAAATATTTTCCTTATCAAACACACCCTAAATAAATTTGGGTGACTATTGATCAATTTTGCATGATAAACTTTTTGTGAGTGTTAATTCCCATCTTAGAACTAGAGAAACGAAAACATAAATAAATAAATATATGTATATATATATTACAATACATCCGATATATATATATATAAATATATGCCGAAAAGGAATTAGATAGCACATTTACAAATACAATTTGCATATGCTATTATAGTTCATTTCATACTCGAAAAGATACATAATATATCTTACAATACATCCGATATATTCTTTATTTTCAACACAACATTACTAATTTTGACACGCTAGCTAGAATTAGCCAATATTACAAAATATAGTATATATTTGTAACACAAACTCTCTCTCTCTCTCTCACACACACACAAACACACACACACATATATATATATATATGTATGTATTCATAAATCCACACGCGTGTACACGTAGACATACACAAATATGTAACGATAAGAACTATCAGATACCAGATTGATCTTATATTATTTGAGAAGATGACCCTCCATTTCCTTGATCAAATTAAGGAGGAAACCAAATGGAACAAGAGGTTCTGGGGTGTCTTCAGTTTTTTTCTCATATATAAATGAACATGTAGTCCACTCGTGTTCACATGTTGTGATAATAGTAAGAGAATCATACAACTCTAGTAGATCTCCTCCAATTACCTTCCAAGTGATCGATTTTTCCTCAGGATCAATTGCCTCAATCACTTCCTTAACAATTTTATCTTTTTCGGACCCGTCTATAAACATTAAAACAAAATAAAATATAAAAGTCATTTCCTCATAAAAAGATATCAATATTCAAGAAAGCTTAAATACCTGCAAGAAAATATTTTTTGCTCACAAGTGAATGAAGGTTTTTTTCCCTTTTGGTGCAAAAATATTTTACAAAAAATAATATTTATTGTAACTACCAAATAGCATCAAATAATTCATTTTCTTGGTAAATGACTTCCTCTATACCAAATATACCTAAATATAGAAATATTTATGCAAGGGAATCTTAGTATGTTATCGTCGTTATATGTCCAGCTAACTATCGAGCCAATCTTTATGCTTTCACCTTCATGATCCATCTCAAAATGATTTATCTTGGTTATGTTGGGTACATTTCGAGGATTGGAGTGCAAAATATCATGAATCAAGTGTCCTCCACACTTTACCTCTATCGAACCAATCAACTTGCCTTTCAGACCCATTTTTTCTCCTTCGATATAGCAAAAAATTGAAAAATAGATGGTGATAAATTGGCTAAATTTCTATTCTTTATATAGAGTAATAATTCAATTATGTGTGCATGTGAAAGCTATGATGTATAACTATTTAAAACGTGATTACAACATATCATAAAGGTTGGGACAAGAAGTTGGTGAGAATTAAATGTTCGGTTGTACTTGGTAGCTCCATTCGTCTCATATTAATTGTTTATGTTACTAAAAAATAGTTATTTCATATTATTTATTAACATAAATGATCAAGATAGAATCATGTTAAAAAAATATTTTATCCTTATAATTAATTTTTTTTGAAGTGTAAATAAATTTATAAAATTTCAAAAAAACTTTGGAGCTTAACATCACCAATGTTTTTATAATTGCCGACTAAAATCTCTTTTTTTTAAAACTATAATATCACTCAATAATTATCAGTACTATTTTTCTCAAAATTTACTAAATATCACCAAAACGAACACGACCTTTTTCTATTAATTGGTATACCATATTAAATTAAACTCTTATGTTTAAAAATTAATTTATTTAACTCATCAAACTCATATAACTCGATCCAATCGATATAATGTGTTTACTACGTATAAGTTTACTTAACACTAGTGTTTATACATAATTTAGTTTAATTAAGTCATCGACTAAGGTGAGAAAAATACATTAATTGACTATTTACAGTTTAGTGATAAGATTATGTGAGCAACCGACGTACACCTCTAGTCAAAGTGTAAAAAAGAACTTCAATCATTAAAATGAGGAAAATAGTTTTAAATTATTTGAAATTATAAGATGATCAAATCCCAATAAATATATTTTGGATTATCATCTTACCTCTGTTTTAGTTATATATTTTTCAATGAATATTTAGAAAATTTTCATATTTGAATGTACTTAAATACAAATTCAAAACTGAAAAGTAAGTTGAAAACAAGTTAGGTGCATTTCATTATGATATTCTATTCTAATCATTGAATATTTATAAAAAGTGAATATTATTTTATGATGAATCAAGTCCTAAGAATAAAAATTGAGAAGATATGAATTATGATAGTAGATATTTTTAATGTACGATAAATAGGAAAAAGGTGAAAAAGAAAAAAGAAAATGATCCCCGACTAAGATAGGTATTTAGGTTAAAATATTTATATGACTTTAGGAATAGTCAATATAAATTTTAATCTTTACGTTATTATAATATTCTTATATTTTAAATCTTTTTTTATTAGCTTTATTTTACAATTTCGTGTAAAGTTTGATTTAAGCATTACTTTTTGAATTATTTTTGTTCCTAGATGACAATATTACATGGATTGGATGAATTTGACGAATCTTTACGAATTTTTTTATTTTTACATATTATATTTAAATCTTTTTAAATTATCTTTGTTTTATAATTTCATTTAGGGGTGTACAAAACCGAACCAAACCGCAAACGGAGTCAAACCGAGAAAAAAACTCGACTAGTGGTTGGTTTGACTTGGTTTGGTATTGAAAAAAAAAACCCGACTATATTTGGGTTGGGTTGGTTTTAACTAAAAAAAGCCAACCCGAGACCAAACCAACCCGACATTATATATATAATTTTAATATTTTATTTTATACATAAAAATATTTACTTTGATATAATCTTTAAATATTTCTTACACTTTTTCATAGTTTTTACCTTTTAATATATTATTTCATGTTTGAAACATAGAATTCTGAATGGTTCAATAAAGATTATAGTCCAGAGATGTTGGTAATTATAATAAAACTTAAATCAAAATCAAATTAATACTAATGAAAAAACAATCAATTCAACACTAAGAATGACAATAATATTGAATATTTGTTCTTTGATTTTACATTGGTTTAGACAATTCAAATACATAATCTAATTTTAATTTCCTTTAATATTTAGTCATGTAACTACTTATTAAATTCATTTTAGCCTGATTTAGTACGGTGAAATTATGATCATTTTCATTATGACTTGTTAATTTGCAATATTTGTTTTAAGCGATTTCATTATTATTATTTTTTTGTTGGATATTTTAGTGTCATTATTCATATCATATTTTGTATTATTTTCTTAAGAAACACCTTATAGTTGTATTTTGGTAGGACTAAAGAAATATTTGAAGTACAAGTAAATTATATGTTTGTATGAATACTTTACCGGAAAAACCCGAAAATCCGAAAAACCCGAAAAAATCCAAAAAAACTCGAGTTTTATTGGTTTGGTTTGATTTATAAATTTAAAAATCCGACACAAATAGTTTGGTTTGATATTTGAAAAACTCGAATCAACCCGATCATGTACACCCCTAAAATTTTCATCAATAAAGTTTAATCTAATCAATACTTTCTGAATTATTTGTTCTTAGATGTCAATATTATGTGGATTGAGTTAAATAGTTTGAAGAGTTAAAGTAATTTCATTAACTAAAAAAATAAAATTTAGTGTGACATGACATGTCAATTAGGAGAGAATAAAGCTTTTTGTGTTTAATAAATATATAATTCGAGGAAAATAACAATAGTAGTCCTAAATGAAATAAATATGTGCAAAGCAAACTCAAAAAAATTCTTAAGTGGTCGATTAGTAAAATAATCCATCTTATTTATGTTTTTTCAAGAAATATGTAAAAAATAAAGTGAACAACTAATTTGTAACAGTAGGAGTATTTATTTTACCCATAGATTCTAATTAGCTATGAAGAGCTTGTACAAAATATTATCACATATTTTTGATGTGGTTTGAATAGACAAGATTGAATTGGACATATATGTATTATTATACGATATTGGTTAACGCTCTCCACCAGTTGATTGAAGACTTGATTATTGATATATCGATTGGTCCTATACGGATTGAAATAGGGGTTGATTCGAGAGGAGGCCAATAAAAAAAGATTCTATGTGAACTCATTTTGAGTATATTTGTGTTTTACTCTATTCTATTTAATTTTTATGATATAATTTAAGAAAGAGATTAGAGTTTTTTAAATTATTAATGTTAAATATATCATAATATTTATGGAGTATAAAACTTATCATTACGGATAACTGGAAATTTAAAATTTAATTATTGCAAATATGTGTTATATATTTAATATACATAATTATAGTTTAAAAGAATTATATACATGCATTCATCCTCCCTCTCGCCTCATAACAAACAACTTTTATATATTCATGTATCATAATATCTCATAAGTTATGTCGGAACATAATTGTCAATTTTTTAACAATTTATACCCCATTAGACATAATCAATTGCTAAATAACAAAAATTAACGATGGATTCATTTAAAAAGAAAAACGTGCAATTTTATAACCTATTACCACAGCTAATAGTACCAAGTAAAAGGTATGCAAACTAATATATGTAAATGTTTTGAGTTAGTGGTGTACTTTTTTCTGGCTTCAAATTATCTGATATGATTTGTAAAATTTAATATTAAATTATTTATTATTTAGTACTAATAGTTATTCTTGAAAATTCTAAATACATCAATCACAAAAAGATAATATATAATTAGAGTAAATATTCAATAAAAAAGATATATATCTTAAAACATAAATAATAAAATAATTTTAAAAGAATTTTCTAATTAATATATATAAAAGATGATGTATTATTTAAGACGAACGAAATATATTTTTTCTTGTATTCACTAACAACACCTTGTCCTTTTCATAAGTGTTCAATGAATACATACTTGATTCTGTTTGACAGTTGAATCCTCCTACTCAATATTTCGGGGAAAGAGTGGACAATTAGAGAGAGAGAAAATGACATATTTATCCTTTGTATATTATCATTTTTTAATATTAAATATTTGATGTGTCATCATTTTTTTTTTTAATAATTATGATGTATTAAAAAATTATGTGGAATTTTACGTGTAGTTAGTTGTATTATATGCCTACTGATCGGATGAGAAATCGAGCCAAATATAAAAATTTCTCAAGTCATTCCGCCTTTATCATATGATTTTATTTTATTTTACTTTTTGTTATGCAGAAGTCATTTAACTTTTTAAGGGTTATCATACAAAAAATATTATTCTATTTTATAACACATAAAATTCATCTAATTTTAAGTTTATCACATCAAAATCAACTTTTAAATTTTTTATTACATAAAGTCATTTAGCTTTGCCTAACTTAACAAAAAAGTAAATTTCACCAAAAAATTATATTAAACACCATTAATTACGTTGTGATAATCCAAAAATCTGCCTCAATATTTGGCTTCATAATACTAATGTTTCTTGTGGTTCATGATATAAATTTACTGTATAATTTTAACTTATTATCGTTAATTATTTCAAAAAAGTAATTTAACTATTTTGACCTTATAATATACTATGTTTTTTTAAAAAAAGAAGTGAATTTCATATATAGTTAGTTAAGATTTTTATATTTGACCTTATAATATACTATCTTTATTAGCTTTTTTTATAATTTTTGTTTTCAGTAATTTAAAATAGTTAGTTAAGATTTTTATATTTTTTATATTTTACATATTTAATTATAAAAAAATAAATATCCTACACTACCTATTTTCCTCCACAACCCCAACCACTCACAACACTCCACAACACCCACTAACCCACTATCCCCCTCAACCCCTACACAACTACACTACTATATTATATACACAACACACAGACACACGGACAGAAAAAAATCAGCAACCAAAAATCTACAACACAGCAACACGGAAAAAGAAGCAACATACGAGAAGAAAAAAAGCATACCAAACATATCACACTAAAAAAAGATTCGTGAGGGTTTTAATCGAGTTTCAGTTTAAAATTCTGCGGTATTTATTTTCTTAATTTAAGGTATTTAACTTTGCCTTATCTCTTTAATTTATTTATGGAATTTGATGTAATTTTATGGTACTTTTTATATATAGAGAGTTTTGTTTCATTCATAATTCGATTGAAATAAATTTGGAATTAAATATATTTGTTTTTATTTATTATTGTACAATTTTGATGCTTTGAATAAGTTTCTAATTAATGTCATGTAGAATCTCATTGAATATAGAAAATTAATTAAGAATTTAGAGTTTTGTTTTATTTAAAATAACAATTTTTGGCTTAAGATAGGTTGAATCATTAATTGAATTACTATTGCTATACCATTTCTATTGGTGTTAACATTTCCAAATTTTAATCTAAAGGAGCTTATATCACAAGTCATATCATTTTTTTTGTTCACTTTTTAAATTTAACTTGTTGGACCTTATACAAATTTAGTCGGAGTTGATAATAATGATTTGCTTTGAATACGTTGTTTTGGATTTATAAAGGAAAATAATTATTTTTAACGTTAAACAAACTTTTAGACACCTTTTAAAAATATTTGTCTCAATTAAAAATGTGGTTACACATCTTTTTTGAGACATTAAAAGAAACTCAAGGATGCGGTTACGCACCTTGGTCAAATTATTTTAATAATTAACTTTCATTAATAAAAATCGATAGGTGTAAATATAGATTATTAGGTGTGAGGTACTCGAGCGGAAAAGACAGTTATGCCTCTAAATGTCAAGACCAAGAATGCGGTTACGCATCTAGGTTCAGACTAATTAAAATTCAACAATAAAAATAAGCAAATCATGGCCTGTAGACACAAATCATCCAAAAATATATTAAGATAAGTATAAGTCAATAAAAGCGACTGTGTTAGAACAACGGGACTTGAGGGATGCCTAATACCTTTCCCTCGGTCAACAAAATTTCTTACCCGAATTTCTGGTTCGTAGACCAAAATTAAAGAGTCATTTCCTTTTGATTAGGGATTAAAAATAAAAGGTGACTTGGAACACCATAACTCAATTCCAAGTGGCGACTCCGAAACAATAAAAGTAATCCCTAAATCAATACCGTCACTTAAATTGGAAAAATCCTAGCCACGCGCGAAAAGGGGTGTGACAATATGTAACCAAAAAAGGTCTCTTGACTCATTCGGGATGGCCAGTTGGTTTGGAGGTGGTCATCCACACGGATGACTCGAGATCGATCCCCCCTCAATGTCTTTCGAGTCGAGCATGTTGCACTAGTGCAGTTTACATCCCTTAATTTTGTGATTTGTAAGCTATTACACTGTGGAGGGTTTACTTGTGCGCATAAAGTGCTCACTCGTAGGACAGAGCCTGTGACAGAGATTGTAACGACTGCGGATTATGAGGGAGCTTTTTTTTAAAAAAAAAAGTCTTTTGTATGATAAACACAAATTGAATTACTATGGTCCATGTTGACTTTTATTTAGTATAAAAATAGAAAAATAATTTGTGTGATAACCCCTAAAATTAAATGACTATGTGATAAACACAAATTGAATGACTATGGTCCATGTTGAATTGATTGCTAACTTCTTTTTTTCAGTATTAATTTCTTGAATTCAATTTATTGTTGTACAATCTTCAACTGTTGTGATACAATGAACACGTTTATGTTTGTCACTTATTCTAAAAGGAAAATAGACATGTTGTGGTACCTAGTAATTCTTTCATTTCAATTTATTTGTGATTTTAATTTTATATAAAATTTAAGTAAATGTGATTTTAAAATTTCTAATTTTAAATGAAAGATTTTTTCTTACAGAATCAAAGAAATCAATGACAAACATGAGCTTGAAGAAGGTCTCCGAATTAATTCATTACATTTAATATTATTTTATTGAGCTAATTAGCTATTTTAGAGTGTCATATCATATTTTTGGTACAAAAATATAAAATCATCAAGAGAAATATACATTTTAGTAAACTTAGACAAAATTAAATATTTTTATGCGACAGAATTTAGATAAAAATAACTTTTACGTGGTAAACATAAAGTTGAATGACTTTTATCTGGTACTTCCTCCGTTTTTATTTATATGTCATCATTTTAGAGTTTACATCCCTTAAGAAATTAGGTAAGTTTATCATTCTACCCTTACTTAGTGTTCTCTTGTAAAGTTGTAGTCCAGTTTTCAATAAATGAACATAAATTAATTTAGTTTGATTAATTAAATTGACAATTGAACATTAATTAATCATTTAATTTTTTCTATGTTGGTCAAATTCATACTTTCAAAGCTAGTAACTCTCAAGGGTAAAATAGGAAGAATAGTGTTATTTATGTATTGGTTTTGTGAAATGACAAGTACTCCCTCCGTCCACTTATATTTGTCATGTTGTGTTTTTCAAAAGTCAATTTGATTAATTTTCAAAGTTAAATTAGATTACATTATTCGATATTTTAAACAAAAAATTTAGATATTCAAAAACTATACGTAAAGTACTACAAATTACAATTTTTTGCATATTAATATGATGAAAAAATACATCGTAAAATGTTAGTCAAAATTCTTATCGTTTAATTTAAAAAAAGAAATCATGACAATTAAAAGTGGACGGGAGGAGTATTAAGGAACATTTATTTTTAGTAAGGACGACATGTAAATAAAAGCGGGGAGTATAAAATAGAAAAATAATCTTTGTCTAATAACCCTTAAAATTAAATGACTTTTATATGTAACCAAAAAAGGTCTCTTGACTCGTTCGGGATGGCCCAGTTGGTTTGGAGGTGGTCATTCACATGGATGACTCGAGATCGATCCCCCCTCAATGTCTTCTAAGTCGAGCATGTCGCACTAGTGCAGTTTACATCCCTTAATTCTGTGATTTGTAAGCTATTACACTGTGGAGGGTTTACCCGTGTGCAAAAAGTGCTCACCTGTAGGACAGAGTCTGTGACAGAGATTGCAGCGATGGTAGATTATGACAGAGTTTTTTTTTTTAAAAAAAAGTCTTTTGTATGATAAACACAAATTGAATTACTATGGTCCATGTTGACTTTTATTTAGTATAAAAATAGAAAAATAATTTGTGTGATAACCCCTAAAATTAACTGACTATGTAACCAAAAAAATAATTAATCTTTTGTGTGATAAACACAAATTGAATGACTATGGTCCATGTTGAATTGATTGCTAACTTCTTTTTTTCAGTATTAATTTCTTGAATTCAATTTATTGTTGTACAATCTTCAACGGTTGTGATACAATGAACACGTTTATGTTTTTCACTTATTCTAAAAGGAAAATAGAGATGTTGTGGTACAGCGGGGATTCGAATTCCCCTGGGGATAGGGTACTACGAAAGGAAATTGATCATGGATTACCAATAAGTCGAAAATTGATTCTTCGTTTCAATATTATTATTTTTTGTTTTAATTTGATATAAAATTTAAGTTATTATGATTTTTAAATTTTCTAATTTTAAATGAAAGATATGTTGAATGTATTAAAATATTATTTGATTTTGTACTCTTATATATGTGAAAATTTGGAATTAAGAAATTATAGCTTTTAATAAGCTTGAAAGCCACATTCTTGCCCAATTTAAAAGCAAGAATTTCAGTAATTTGATTTTTCTTTTGGGTCAATTTAAAGTGTCATATACATTTGTTTAATCTTTTCTAGAAATATACATGGATAACTATTTAATTTTTTACCCACGTTAAAAAAAAGTTGTACAAAGATACATATTATTTTATTCTGGTAAATAACTGTGGAAAAATAATAATTTTTGATGCTTTTACAAAGAACTAAGAAGATTAAGGTGCAAATCATTAAAAATGATAGGATAAGATGTAAGTCATAAAAAGCGCATAAATTAGAGGTGCAAATCGCAAATTACTCTAATTCTTAGGATTTCTCCTCTTCTTCCCATTGTTGTTAGTTGCTGCTACTTGCGTGTATATTCAAAAACTAAAAACTAGTGTGGCCTCACGTACGTATAGGGCGGAGCTACCCTTATCTGTCCTTTCATCAGAAAATTATGTTGTATAGATAGATCAAATTTTATTGGTATATCTATATTCAATATTATAAATCTCAATTTTTATAAAGATACATTTTAAGTATCTTTGAACTAATCTTATAGTATAAAACTATTTTTTTACATCATTGGTGCATTATATAAACTATACTCCTTAGGTGTACATATGTAATCTTAAAAATTGGATCAAATCTAAGAATCTTTTAAATTGGATTTTCGAACCCCCATAGAATTGTTAAGAAGGTACTACTAGAGGCTCATGATTCCATCTTCAAAGTAACCCCCTTCCTAGGGGTGCACATGGTCGGGTTGGTTCGAGTTTTTCAAATATCAAATCAAACCATTTGTGTCGGATTTTTAAATCTATAAACCAAATCAAACCAATAAAACTCGGGTTTTTCAACTTCGGGTTTTTTCGGATTTTTTGGGGATTTTCGGGTTTTTTCGGATTTTTTTGGTAAAGTATTCATACAAACATATAATTTACTTGTACTTCAAATATTTCTTTAGTCCTACCAAAATACAACTATCTAAGGTGTTTGTTAAGAAAATAACACAAAATATTATATGAGTAATGATACTAAAATATTCAACAAAAAATAATAATAATGAAATCGCGTAAAACAAATATTGCAAATTAACAAGTCAAAATGAAAATGATCATTATTTAAAAGTCCTAAATCATGCTAAAATAAGTTTAATAAGTATTAGTTACATGACTAAATATTAAAGGAAATTAAAACTAGATTATGTATTTGAATAAACCAATGTAAAATCATCGAACAAATATTCAATATTATTGTCATTCTTAGTGTTGAATTGATTTTTTTTATTTTAGTATTAATTTGATTTTGATTTAAGCTTTATTATAATTACCAACATCTGTGGACTATAATCTTTATTGAACCATTTAGAATTCTAAGTTTCAAACTTGAAATAATAATATATTAAAAGATAAAAACTATGAAAAAGTATAAG
>JAJOOR010022964.1:0-22054 GCA_036250505.1 Solanum acaule | reverse complement strand
TTTTCTAACAAACTTTATGCACTCTATATTTTCTTATGTGTCCCAAACCAAATGAAGACCACCACTATTTATAGTTGAGAAAGTCTTCCTAGCAATGAATAGGAAGATAATGGGGTAGTAAATAGTGAAGATAAATGGCCTTAGGAATTACATAGGTTACAAGGTATAATGGAGGAATAAAGAAAGAGAATAATATATGAGAAGTAACAAAAGTTTCTCTTGGCTGAAAGGTCAAAGCCAACCGTTGGTGACATGCAACAAAGAATTAGTAACATATGCAGTTACTCCAAAATGGAGTAATGCACTAAGCAAGAATAATTGTCATTACTTCTGTAGCATATGAGAAAGTCAACCAAACGACAATATTTTAATCCCAAAAACTAAGCAAATTAATATTATAGAATATTAATATTAAAATGCTAACACAAAACCAACAAAACTTATCTCCACCATTTGTATCAATATTCAAACCTTGAAGACTTATAAATTGTCTCCCCCCCCTCCTTCACAATGTACGGATAAGGATATATACATACCACCACCCATGTACTTTATATGTGGAAATATATCGGGTATATATATATTGTGTTGTTGTTGATGACTTGTAAGTTGATTTTGATTTTGATGAACCTCCATTTGTTTCGATTATGCCATAAATTTATAAACAAAAAATAATTTATGAGAGAAGAAAAAAGTTTTTATATGAAGGGGGAAGAAAAAAGGTTTTTCTTTTTCCTGATAAACAAGGATATTATATTAATAGCTAATATGCTTCATTACAAAGTAGTGGCTGCGAGGCCTGAAGTTGGGGGTGGAGACTAGAAGTAGAACTATTACAATATTTCATAGTAGACATTGAACTGATAAGACGAACAAAAAGAGTTTCCACTTTGTCTGCTTCCACTAGCTTTGAAACAAACAATGGCTTGACTTCCAAATATTTGCAAAAGTTGTCTTCCTTCATTTCTTATAAAAAAAAAAGGTTTTATATATAATTCTCAAAGATCCATAGATAATAACAGTGAAACATTAAGTAACAATTCCTTCATTAAGTACTTCCCTTTTGAGTCATTACAAACACAAATGGAATATAACAAGTACAAAGATGACATGAAATATTATTCCTGACTTATCAGCCAATAAATTCATTCTACTATATGTATGAATTCATTCTACAAAGAGGGAATTTGTCATTCTGCCTTAACATTTAGCGCAATATTTATTTCCTAGATAAAGAAAGCAACTAGTCTTATGTGTAAAACCTTGTCCTGGGTGAAAACATTTAGTATTGGACTTTATCGACTTTGATGCCTTGGAGTCTTCTTTACGAAGATAGAAAATGAAGGATAAGTAAAATCTGGATATTATTCAGAAATAATTTTGTATTCACTGTTTGTCTTTATTATACAAGGATGCTTTTAACTTATGTGCTAAATTGGTCCCCTAACGTGACAATAATACCTGAATTTGATCATTACAAAATGGTAATATTGTAAATGCTCGAGGGTAAGTTCTAAAAAAATCTTGTTGGATATGCTTTTTCATAGTTAGTTTCATCTTGTTGGATATGTCTTCCCATAAAATCATGTCGCATTTGGTCTATATGAAATTCTGGTCGAGCTCCCTCAAATATCAAAGAATTCTTTTATCTCTTCTATACTCCATTCCGAGAAGAAAAAATATCATCTCCACTATATGTATCAGTATTAATACCTTGATGACTCATAAATTGATGTTGATCATGACGCTGATCCTGAATCATCAAGGCATCCGTTGGCTCTATATCATTCTGTTGTGGAAAAAACTCATGTGCACTACCTTGAGTCATTGAGAAATAACTTGGCTCTACAACACTTTGTTGTGGAAACAACCTATCTCTACCATTTGTGTCAGTATTAACACCTGGATGACTCATAAGCTGATGTTGATCATAACGTTGATCCTAAATCATCAAGGCATCTGTTAACTTTATATCATTCTGTTGTGGAAATAACTCATGTGCATTACTTGTATTAATATTAACACCTTCATGACTCAGCAACTGATGATGATCATAAGGTTGATCCTAAATGAATGCTCTCCATTATGCAAATAACTCATCTAAACCACATATATCAGTATGACCACCTTGATAACTCATAAATTGATGTTGATCATGATGTTGATCCCGAATCATCAAGGCATCGGTTGGATCTACATCATTCTGTTGTGGAAAAAACTCATGTGCACTACTTGTATGAATATTAACATCTTGATGACTCATAAACTAATCTTGGTTATGATGCCAATCTTGAGTCATCGAGAAATCACATGAATCTACAATACTTTGTTGTGCAAACAACCTATCTCCGCCACCTGTATCAGTATTAACACTGCCACATGTATCAGTATTAACACCTTGATGATTCATAGGCTGATGTTGGTCATGATTCATCAAGAAATCACTTAGATTTACAACACTCCATTGTGCAAACAACTTATCTCCACCACCTGTATCAATATTCACATCTTAATGACTCTTAAACTGATGTTGATCTTGAATCATCAAGGAATCGGTTGGATGTACAATACTCCATTGTTCGAACAACTTATCTCCACCATTTGTATTAATATTCACACCTTCAAAAGGTTGGGCTAAGGATGTATGCATACCACTACTCATATAATTCACTTGTGAAAATATACCGGGTATGTTATGTTGTTGTTGATTACTTGTAAATTGTTGTTGATGAAGATGACCCTCCATATGTTACAAATTAGGATTTATAAACCAAAAATACTTGAGAGAAGAAAAAGGGTTTTACATGAAGGGGGTTGGGGGGGGAGGGGGGGAAGGAAAATAATAGTTGATGCGAAATGTGAATATAATGTATGAATTTGTAAGGAAAAGTAATATATCTCTGTGCTTATATACACGCATCGGGGGCTCTATCCTTTTGTACTTTGTTTCAAGATTTGAAAAAGATAAATGAAAGACTAAAGTATTGTAAATTATTTTCCATATTTGTTTCATTTTTATGGATCTTAGTTTGACCAAATACAAAGTTAATTAGTAAGAATGATTTTAAAACTTTGTAACTAATAAAAAATATGCATCGATGGAATTTTTATTTAAATTTTTCGTCTTAAACATGATACTTATGATATTGAAATTAATTTTTTTATATCAATAATAAAAGATAACAAATCAAGTTAACGTGACAATAATCTTGAATTTAATCATTACAAAGTGATAATATTTCAAATGCTTGAGGGTAAGTTCTAGAAAAAACTTGTTGGATATGCCTTTCCATAATTAGTTTCATCCTGGATATGAATTCCCAAAATATCATGTTGCATTTGGTCTACATGAAATTCTTGTCGAGCTCCCCCAAATATGAGAAAATTAGTTCATCTCTTCTGTACTCCATTCTGAGAAGAACTTATCATCTCCACTATATGTATCAATGACTCATAAATTGGTGTTGATCATGACGCTGATCCTGAATCATCAAGGAGTCCGTTGGCTCTATATCATTCTGTTGTGAAAATAACTCATGTGCATTACTTGTATTAATAATAACACCTTGATGACTCATCAACTGATGTTGATCATGAGGTTGATCCTGAATGAATGCACTCCATTGTGCAAATAATTCATCTAAACTACGTATATCAGTATGACCACCTTGATGACTTATCAATTGATGTTGATCCTGAATCATCAAGGTAGCGGTTTGCTCTATATCATTCTGTTGTGGAAATAACTCATGTGAATTACTTGTATTAATATTAACACCTTGACGAATCATCAACTGATCCTGATCATGAGGTTGATCCTGAATGAATGCACTCCATTGTGCAAATAACTCACCTAAACTACATATATCAGTATGACCACCTTGATGACTCATAAATTGATGTTGATCCTGAATCATCAAGGCAGCGGTTGACTCTATATCATTCTGTTGTGGAAACAACTCATGTGCACTATTTGTATTGATATTAACATCTTGATGACTCATAAACTGATGTTGGTTATGATGCCAATCTTGAGTAATCGAGAAATCACATGGCTCTACAACACTTTGTTGTGCAAACAACCTATCTCCGCCACCTGTATCAGTATTAGCACCTTGATGATTCATAAACTGATGTTCGTCATGATTCATCAAGAAATCGCTTGGCTTTACAACACTCCATTGTGCAAACAACTTATCCCCACCACCTGTATTAATATTCAGATCTTGATGACTCTTAAACTGATGTTGATCTTGAATCATCAAGGAATCAGTTGGCTGTACAAAGCTCCATTGTTCGAACAACTTATCTCCACCATTTGTATTAATATTCACACCTTCACAAGGTTGGGCTAAGGATGTATACATACCACCACTCATATAATTCACTTGTGAAAATATACCGGGTATGTTATGTTGTTGTTGATTACTTGTAAATTGTGGTTGATGAAGATGACCCTCCATATGTTACAAATAAGGATTTATAAACCAAAAATACTTGAGAGAAGAAAAAGGGTTTTATATGAAGGAGGGGAGGAAAATAATAGTTGATGCGAAATGTGAATATAATGTATGAATTTGTAAGGAAAAGTAATATATCTATGTGCTTATATACATGCATCGGGGGAACTATCCTTTTGTACTTTGTTTCAAGATTTGAAAATGATAAATGAAGACTAACATATTGTAAATTATTTTCCATATTTGGTTCATTTTATGGATCTTAGTTTGACCAAATACAAAGTTAATTAGTAAGTGATTTTAAAACTTTGCAACTAATAAAAAATATGCATTGACTGAATTTTTATTTATTTATTTTGTCTTAAATCTGATACTTATGATATCGAAATTAATTTTTTTTCTATATCAATAATAAAAGATAACAAATCTTTTCACTATCAGTAATGTTTTTCCTTTAAGGGATTAGTCTTCTCCTGTCGGATATCTCAAAGTGGAAATTTATTTATTATCTTTCTTTATTTGGCAGCGCTTCTCCCGAATGGATCCTGCGCATCGTAAATTCAAATTAGCTCTGTTTGTATTTGTACTTGCTAATTGAGATTCATATTTGTTCATATTACGTCATGCTGACAAAAGATATGTGTACGGGGTGAGTCAGCGACCACTTGGTCATTCATTTAAATGTTTTTTGGATAGTACGTATGTAGTAACTATGTGTACTACAAAATAAAAGTAGGAACAAGGCATAATAACCCCCTTGAATTTTCACAAAATTATTAATTATACATTTAAATTATGGAAATGTCATATTATCCCTTTGAATTTAAGTTTTATGTATTATTTACACTTCTAAACTATATGAGGGTGCTATTACCCACTACATTTAATTATTCCATATTATTTAAACCCCTGAATTAATTTTGTCCAATTTATTTTGTTGTCTAATTGTAGTTTTTGCTCGAGTTTTATATGCCAAATAAATTAAAGGAACTTGTGTAAAGTATCAATAGCTTTATAAGTACATGACAATTTCGTAAACAAAGAAAACATGTGCAAATTATCAAGAATAATTTTTAAATATCAGAATGATTCATGGAGTTTCATAAATACAAAAATGAGTGCAAAAGTGTACTTAACATTTTAAACACAAAAAAAGAAGTGCAATTTTGACAATTATGCTAAGAGGGTAATAGGACCCTCAGATAGTTTAGAGGTATAAATAATATAGAAAAATTAAGTTAATAAATATAAATAATAGGACCCTCACATAATTTGTGTATTTGAGGATTTTGTCATGATTCAGATGGGGGGAGGGGGGGGGATTCTTATGTCTTGTCCCATAAAAGTACGTTCAAAATTTATAACAATATCATAAAATTAAATCATAAATTTAAGTTATACACAACATCATTATATAAAAGGTTGTTAAGGAAAGATATTTCTATAGGTAAATATCCATGAAAAATGAGATTTACTGGCTAGCTTGAAAGTATTGGTGATTATCAAATTACCAGTGTGCTCTTTTTGCCACAATTAATGTGACATTTTTTGTTTTGGGAGATTCAAACTATGTGAACCTTGAAAATATTTTTAGATATAGTCTTTCATCATATAAATGAGAAGAATTGCAAACCTATAGTTTTTTTCGTATATAGTTCTTGAATATATAAATTATAATCTTAGAATATTGAGTTGATAAATCAAATCCAATTTAACTTAGAAGATTAGTCTCTCTCTCTCTCTCTCACACACACATATAATGCATATCATACCCAACCAAATACTCTCTTTGGTAGCTAACCGACATCATATTTGTCAACTTGTGGTCATCTGTACCATATACATATTCTTGTGGGAAAATAGTCCCCTATTTCCTTAGATATAGCTCAGAGTTAATGCATATAACATGACATGATATGAACTATGAATGTATATAGTATGTCATAATAAGAACTTGGCCAATTTTAGCTCTTTGATACTATTAGTCTCTTAATCTCATAACACTTTCGTATAACATATAAAAGCCTCTTAGAACTTTATATACTTTCCGAATAAACTTGAACTTAACTTAACATTTGAAAGGTAAGTTAAACTAAAGGATGTTCATAAAGATCTGACGGTGCTACAATTCGTTTCTATACATGTTTCATTAAGTAGAAGAAAGTATTTAAAATAATACGTCCTTTAGTTGTTTAAACATACAAGTTATATTTGAGAGTTTTTGAAATTGACGTGTTATTTTTAAGTTTTCTGATGAGTGGTAGATTTACACTCATTTGAGGCCTATTTAACTCAACATTTAGTATCCTCAATGCCTAATTATGTCCTATTCGAATGACATTGTGTTTATTTGCAATTATGAATTCTATAGGACAACACAAGGATGAATGTTCAAAAGAAGGGTAAAAAAATATGAAAATAAGTGTTAACTTCATATTGTTGATCGCCTAGCAAGAAGTTAGGATTGTCTAATGAGGCTGACCTTGCCTAAAGTAACATTGCCCAACACTTGAATTTATTGAGGCAGGTCGGCGAACAAAAAGAGAAAAACTGATGCACCAAATGAGAAAGGTGAACATGCTGACCATCGCCGAAGGCGACGGTACAAGGAGAAAAATTAAAGGCTTCAAAGGTGAACAAATGTGGTACTCAGTGATTCGCCGAGTCTGAATGACAGACTTGAATGTGTTCAATGACTGAAGTTCAATCACCTGAAGTCTAGAGTAAGAGAAAGACAAGTTGAGGAACAGTTGGCTATCTGCTCTTTGTGATTGACGAGCCCATCTAATGTCGCCCAATGGGTCATGTATTGATTTTTGGGCCAAATTTTGGGGAAATTATAAATAGCCCAAAAGAGAGAGAAATCAAGAGTTTAGAAATAGAAATGTTTTGAACAATAGTGAGAGAGAGAAAAACTTTACCTTGTGAAGAACACTTTTTAGTTTTTTGGGGTTTTCAATTTTGTTCTTGAAATTGATAAATTGAAGTTGAATCCAAAGTGGGTTTGTTTTTAATTTCTTAATTTCATGTCACCCATGACTGCTTTCATGAAATATATTATTTCTTTACCCTTTATGATGGGTGACTAAAACCCCAAAATCAAGGGGTGCAATTATAGAGTCAGGTGTTGATTTAATGTAGTGGGTATTGTATTATGCTCGATTTTGCTGCTATTCATACATGAGATGAAATGATTCTATGAGGTCGATGCCTAATTAGTTCAACAATTAGTGTCCTCAATGCCTAATTATGTCCTATTCTAATGATATTGTGGTTAGTTGCAGCTATGAAGGCTAAAGGACAAGACAAGGACGAATGTTTGAAAGAAGGGTTAAAATATGAAAAAAAGTATAAACTCCATATTGTTGATTGCCTAGCAAGAACGGCAAATTTCCTATGAGACTGACCTCACCTAAAGTAACAATGCACAACACTTGAATTTATTGAAGCAGGTCGGCGAACAAAAAGGGAAATGACAATGCGCCGATTGAGAAAGGCGAACATGATGGTCATTTCCAAAGGTGACAGTACAAAGAGAAAAATTGAAGGTTTGAAAGGCTAACAAAGGTGGTACTCGGAGATTCACCAAGTGTGAAAGGCAGAATTGAACGAGCTCATCGAGTGAGGTTCAAACACCTGAAGCCTAGAGCAAGAGAAAGGCGAGTTGAGAAGCAGTTGGTGATCCGTCCATTGTGATTGGCGAGCCTGACTAATGTCGCCCAATGGGTCATGTATTGGATTTTGGGCAAAATTTTGGAAAAAATTATAAATAGCCTAAAGGAGAGAGAAATCAAGAGTTAGGAAAAATAGAAAGTTTTGAACAATAGTGAGAGAGAGAAAAACTTTACCTTGTGAAAAACACTTCTAGTTTTTGGAGTGTTTCAACTTTGTTCTTGAAATTAATAAATTGAAGTTGAATTCAAAGCGGGTTTGCTTGTAATTGCTTAATTTCATGTCACTCATGGTTGCTTTGATGAAAGGTATAATTTATTTTCCCTTTATGATTGATGGCTAAAACCCCAGATCTAGGGATACAATTATGGGTTGAGTGTTTATTTAATGTAGTGGGTATTGTGTTATGCTCTGTTTTGCTACTATTCATAAATGCATTTGGCCTAATTATCACAAGGTTAACTTATGGGTTGAGGTTGTAAATTTAATTCCTACTTCTGATCTCCGATTGATGCTCGAAAGAGATTAATTGGAGTGGGTAATTAGGCCAATACTCACAATTTAGGTTTGATGTTTGTAGACTGTAACTTACTTGAGAATAGAGGTTACGGGTCGGATCTATTTGCCCTATTGCTGCATCAAAAGAGAGAATAGTGTAAGGTATTGGGTTGTTCAAAGCACATAGATGAGACCAAAAGGAGATTCTATGAAATGATTTTATGAGATCGAAAGAAGATTAGTGTCATCGAACCTATCCATGAATGTTCATCACTATAGAGAAACACAGTTACCCCTATGTGACATCGATTTTCAATCCCCGCACCCCTAGATTACTTGTTAATGGATTAAATTTTCTGAAATCTTAGCTTAATCGTGACTTTTGATCACTAAATATTATATTAAATATGGTGGAATTATCCACCCACTTGTTTATTGTTGCAAATGAACTAATTTACATTCCAAATTTCCTGATGGAACTCCTAGCCTTGTATCATTATCTATGGGATTCGACCCCGACTTTTCGTTGGGTATTTTTATTGACTACGATCGCTTACTCTTTTAATTGATTTTGAAGAGTAGATGGAACTCTTTTAATTTACTCTTTCAAAATACACTTTAACGAGGAAATAGAGATGGTTTCAAATTCTTAATATCCCTACATAATATTTTTTAATCACAACATCCAAAGAAGAATATGATTTATACATATGGACATATAGTCAAGGAAATCGACAAAAACGACCTATAGATGTCTAATACCATATATAACCAAATGATTGGAATATCAACACAATAGAATCACAAAAATACTTTAGCCGCTATCTCAATGCTTTTCACAGAAGGTCTTTTTAGCAATAGAATATAAAATATCGCATTTGATGTTTTAGGAATTTTCAAAAATTTGTGCTCAAAGGAAACTAGGAAAGACAGATTTTAGCCTTAGCATACCTTTCAAACAAACGTCCAAATGTCCATATATTTTTCAGGGAAGTTGTTCCTTACATCATAAGCTTCACAAACACTATATATACACAACTTATACACACCTATAAACATTTTTTAGTTAAGTTGAAATCGGCAGATTTGCCATAGGATCATAACTTGACGAAATATCCATAGTACTTAAAAATGTTGTCTTTAAACTTCTGTTTCCATTATTACACAACCCTAGAAAAAAAAATATTTTGAGTTCTAAGCAAAATGCATAAGTACATTTTTATATTGTCTATGTATGTAATTTAAATCTATGAAGAATATACTGATTTCATTTAAGAATAATGAGATTCGAGATTTGAACTTTATGAGTTCAAACTATAATATTTATACATATTTAGTAAATATTTAAATATATACAAGATTTGAATCAAATTTATAAGTTAACTTATATTATACATCCGCCCATTTAAGACGCATAAAACTTGTATAAGCTCAACAACCCCATCAATTTGTTGAAGTCATTCGCAAAATAAATGTCACAATGAATAGTACCATAGTATTTAACTACTTGTATTAAAGAACATTCTCAGGAAAGAAACCTAATGAACTTACCAACATTTGTCTTTTTGTTTCTTATTTTTTATTATTAAGGGTCTGTTTGAAAAGCCATCGAGTAATTGGAATAAGCATAATTACTAGGTTAGTAATTACCAACCCAGTAATTATGCTACTTGTTTGTTTGTCACAGTATAATTACAAATGTATTTTTTGGATGCACATTGCAATTATAAGATAATATTAAGTTTTAAAAATAAAAGTTGATTATTTAAAATTTTGTATTAGATAAACAAGAAACATTATAAAGGATATTAAATTAAATATTTTAGATATTTATTATCTTTTGAAAATATATTAATTAATTTTATATGTTCTTAACTAATATTATGAAAAAAAAAATTGATTTATATTTTTCAAATTAGTATATTGCAATTGAATAAAAACTAAAAGTTCACATGAAATGCAAGTTTGACAAAAAGATTAGCTTTATAAAAAAATATCATAAATTATTAAAATATTTGACAAAAAGATAATCTATCAAGTCTAACTAAAAAATAAATGACTTGTAAATTGTAATGTGAGGTCTCAAGTTAATACTACTAAAACAAATGAAACTCAAATGATATCATAAGTTCTAAATTCAATACATTTATTATAGTCTTATGCCAACTTTCAACATATCATACAAAAATATGATTTAAAAGAAAAACAAAACGTAAGTCTATAAACTTACTTAGCAATGAATTCTACTTTAATTTTAAAATTTGAATACTATCAAAATTATGTCAATAAAAAAAATAAACATGACATAAAGAATAGATAATATGAAAAATTGAATGGAAAAGGAAATGTTAAGAATGAGAAGGAAATGAAATATAAAAAATTAAAAATTAAAAAATAAACCTTTAGAAAATTTTAGAATAATAAAAATAAAAAAATAATTTAAAATAATAGAAATAAAGATTAAATTAACACAAAAAAAATAAAATAGAAACAAAAAGAAGAAATTAAAAATAATAAGCTAGTATTTACACCATGTAATTACCAGCAATTCATAGTCCCTCTTGAGAATTGAAGAATGTAATTACCCCCTGCCAATTACACTCAATTATATGCTGATCAAGTAATTACCTGGCCAACCAAGCAGGCCAGACAATGTAATTACACTCAATTACAACAAATTCAATTACTCGGGTGGCTTTCCAAACATGTCTTAAAAGAATTTAGTATAGATATGTTGACTACTATAAGAAAAATTTATTATTAGTCTAATTTAACTTGTTGTATAGTAGATATGCCGTACCCCAATTTAACCTTGATCGTAGAGAACAACATATTAGTATTGCTAAATTAATTAATTTAAGGAGTTGTTGTCATGATCGAAAAACTCGAACCATGATGACACCTACCATAACCCACCAACAGGTAAGTCCACCCGCATCTCGAAACGACAAGTAACATGCAAATTGGACAGAATCAACAACCAACGTGAAATAATAACATTATAAAGGAGAATGCAACAGAAAAGAAAAATTACATGATCATAACATATATGTAATGAATAAAAAAGTACAAAGCTACTATCAGAGTACAAGTCTCAAAAAGTGAACAAAAAGGCACAAACTTGTCTTGAATACAAAATATTAGTAAAAACTATATACATATGGAAATGAGTCGAACTAGGACACCATCAAATCACCCTCTATCTCCTAAGATCTCCACGAAAGCTTGCATCACACCATTGTCGGCTCGTGGTCGGAACTACATCAAGAAAATAAATGTAGAGTGTATCATAAGTAGCAAAACAATAGGTATCATGTAAGTATCATAAGTCGATTAGGCTTGGAAACTAAATACAATTTGAAAAGCGAGAAAATAATAGTAACCAAAGGTCAGATAAACAAAGCAATAATAGAAAGTCTAAATATAAAGGCCACAAATATAGAAGAATGAAATAGTAAAGTAAAACAACTATTTATAAACTAAATGGACCCCATAAGCCTAAAAGGTACACTCGTGCGCAACTGGAAAGCAGATAACCTAAATGGACCCCCATAAGCTCGATGAGTACAGAGAAGAGCTAAAGATAATACTAGCTAGGATTAAAAGTACTCAAAAGGGTCTGGTAAGTCCTTATACTTGGGTCGAATTATAAACTGGACCTTTCTACTTACGACCTTGTCAACTGAATACTAAAACTAAATGAAACACAATATTTTAAACCCTTTCTCACTTGATCATAGCGCGTGTAAAAACAACCAAATATACATGGAATCCACATCATTTGTTAATGAAACATCATAAATTAAATATAAAAAAAATATTTAAAAATGCTATTTTTTTTCTCTCTCTCATTGTACCCCTTTCCCATCTCCCTTCTCGTCTGGTCACCTCCAACGGTCCCCCCTCCCCAACCCAAATCCATTTCCAATCCTTTAGCAATGACATGACATTTTTCTCATTGATCTTCGGTGAAGAGTTGAAGTCGAGTAAACGGACTAGCATTGGAATGATTTCTTGAGCTACTACAATCAATACGTTTTTGTCATCTTCCAATAACAACCCAAGCAACGAGTCCAACATCGAGTTCTTCGACTTGGTCGTTTTGATCTGAAGCTGAGTTATCAAGTTCCTCGATTCAGCCTGTATAGTCTTGTGATTTGAGTTTTCAATTTTAGAGAGAAATTTTCAATTTGAATCTTCAAATTTAAAGCTCGAATCATGTAACCCCTTTTCGAATCGAAGACAAATAAATCAAAAATGGATTTGAAGATTTATTTCTTTTTGATTTCATATAACCCATTTCTGATTTGAGCTTTCAATAAGAATTTTTTTTCTTGTTCTTCTTTTCAATTTATATGTTAGTTGTGGGATGTCTGGAGATTGAGTAATTTCTACCGATGAGAAACCTACGGGCGGCGCGACCTAATTTTTTTTATTTACAAAAAGTGACAAGAAGAAAGGGATATTTTTATTTTTCTTTTTAAAAAAAGAAAATTTATAATTATATGTGTATTTCTAATCAAAAGTATATGTTCACACTCTTAATCCACGTGTAAAATCATGCACTTTTCCAACTCAGCAATTTTATTGTCACATAAGTTTGGTAAATGATCAGAGGGGTTTAAAATATCATGTTTCATTGAGTTTAAGTGTTTAGTTGACATGGTCATAAGTAGAGGGTCTAGTTTACAATCCGACCCAAGTATAAGGGATTATCAGACCCTTTTGCCTTAAAAGTATTCCAAAACTGAACGGCCGACATCAGACTCGAACCACGGCAAAGGCACCCAGAAGAACCCAACGAAACCACAACGTCAGGATTTGAACCCAACAAATATAAGCGCGCCCGGACTCAAATCGTGGTTGGTGGCAATGTGCCAGGGCTTCGAACCATATGTGCTAGATCTGTGTCAAGGCCTCAAACCATGGCTAAAGGAAATGTTTAAAGGCATCAAACCATGGCTATTAAAGATCTGTCAAGGCCTCGAACATATAACACCCTGAAAATTTCTAAGTTAAGACCCAAACCATTTTTGAGTTGCGTATAAGGTCGTACCGAGTGATTATTAATTTTTATTAGAAGCTAAGGTCAATTCATTAGAGTGAAAATGATTTTGGATATCAATTAAGGTCATTAGAATCCCCTAGCACAAAGTTGAGTTGAAAGCTTCCTTACCGATTAAGTTTTGACGTAAGATTCTACTTAGGTCAAATTAAAATAATCATATCTCTCAGCACATAATGAATTATAAGTCTCATGACCTATCAAATTAAAGGACTATGAGTCCTCTTTCCAACATCACTAATTTTACCTCATTTCGAGTTCGAAATAAAAAGTTATGCTTGTTTTAGTGAAGCACTATCAGACCGTTGAAGGTTCACGGACGGCTATACGGCCCGTGAAGTCTTTTACATACCGTGGAGCCTTAAACGGTCCGTGAAACCTTCCTTTTAAGGCACTCCGTCAATTTTTAAGTTGGGGTTGTTTTGGTCTTTCCCCTATGTCGTTTTTAACTGAGTATATCATTCAACTAACTAGTTTTCATTAATCAAAACATTCAAGTATTTACAAATTCTCTAAAAACTCACCTAGGGTTCCTCTTCTCCAACAAAAACCCTAAAACCTTCAAGTCAAAAATTTAAAATACTAAGAGAATCCCTCCACCCAAGGTTTTCTCATGTTCTTCCACTCTAGGAACCTCATAAAAGAGTTTCTTTTATCAAGAGAAATCACCAAGATTAAACGATCAAAGGTTTCCTCCAAAAAGCTAATGTTCTTCCACAAGCTCAAGATAAAATCAAGTCTCCACAAAAGTTTTCAGTCTAATAGCTTCATAATCAGATGTAAGGCTATCATAGTACTGTAGTAGTTCGTCCTCACACCCTACATGTTCTTTCAAATAATTAAGTAAAATAGTAATCTAGGGTTCTATCCTTAGATTTGAGTATTATTGAGATAAGTTGATGTTGAGTTCTGAGTATTGAGTTTTTCTATATTGTTATTGAGATCCATGAGTTGATTCGTTCATGTCTATATTTCAGCATGAACCCTATTTTGAGTTATAAATTTTGAGAATCTTTTAAGGCCAACATTTGTGTTTTAAGCTAAAATTTTGATGAAGTAAAGCGGAGTTTGAGAAAGAGTATAAGGGAACTAAGTATTTCTTAAATGTTTCATTTTTACATGAAGAAAGAGAGTATTATTTTGAGAAAAGTAAAAGAGGTTTCACAAAGATTGAGTACAGAGCATTTATCTCTTAAATATGAATTTTTGAGTAATTATCTCGACCTAGAGAAAGTATTTTTACATTGAGCAAAGAGAAACATTGTTTTCTAAATGAGCAATGAGTTTAGAGATATGCCAGAGCAATTACCTCTTATAAGAGGATAGTTTGAGCAATTATCTCAAACCAGAGAAAGAGTATGTTTTATACATTTGACATGAGTATATATATATTATTGGGAGTAGTATTAAGCATCGATATGGGGGAGAGTTCAGACAACTCACAGCCCCCATAAACCATGTCTTGCCAACATGGGTACATGATCATACTTTTTAGATGAATCCTTATTGCTTAGTGGATCCACTTAGTTGAGACTTTCATTATCCCAGCACGATATAGGACAGTTCTGGCAGCGTGGAAAAGACGTTGTATCATCACGTATCTCATAGTGATGGTTGTCGGTTAGAGAATCTCCCAAATAGAGTTGAAAGTGTATATTTATTATATCACTTAATATGTTGAGTTCAGAGATGAGTAAGTATTTTCGTAGAGTTTTAATGATTTCACTCTTTTATTTCTTTACATTCAGTTGAGTATATATCTATATCTATTGCAGTCCTTTCATTCAGTTATTTGTTATTCAGATATATTACATAATCGTACATTCAATGAACTGATGTCATTCGACCTGCATCTTTTAATGATGCAGATACATGTTCTTAGGATCCTCAACAAGAGTTTGTTGAGATCACTTCATCCGCTCGTTAGCTTTTGAGTAAGACCTCTTTGCTTCCAGAGGACTCTAGTTTTATGAGTTGTTAGTAATAGATCTCTTGAGGAGACGTGAGTCTTGTCCCGACACTCATCTTTGAACAATAGAGGCTTCATAGATAGACAGTTTTGGAAAGTCGTTCAATGTCAAAAGTTTTTGGTTAAAACTTATGTTTAATACTCTGTATATTCAAGGAGTTTTAAGATTTAACACAATGTTGATTTAACATTTCTTTCAGTATGATGCTTGTGTATTCTTGAGTTAATTTTCCATTCTTAGTCATCCAGGATGAGGGTTCGCTTGGGGACCATCAATGGTTTTCGAGTGTCGGCCATGTCCAGGGTGTAGGCTCGGGTCGTGACAAAACAATGGCTATTAGACTCCAATTGTCTCCCAATCACACGCTCGTCTTCATGTGGGAATGTACCATAGAGCAAGACCACCTTCAGAGTTACTAGGAACCTACTCTAGCTCGAAGCCGAAACCCGATCCAATATAACCAGCACGTCCCGAAATTACGAAGGAAACACACGATAGGGCCGAAACATAAGGAAAGTTATGGATGAAAGGTTACGAAAGATGAGTTGTCGCCTAGCTAAGGATTCATACTGTCATACCCAGCTACATGAAAAACCATACTGTTGATCAAGAAGTTACATAATCACACTACTCAAAAGTAAGTCATACAGCAATCAGCATGTACAATCATAAACACTCATTGCACATCTGATATACCAATGTGACAGAGCCTCCCATTGATGCACCTAGAGATCCCATGTATAAATCTTAGAGGGAAATTATGAAGGTATTGATGTCTTCTGTTTCAACTGATTAGACATTTGTTCTGTCATATGCTGTTTATGCAGTTTATTTTGCTAAAGATATGAAGCTTGTGAAGTAGTTTATTTTGCTTTTTCATTTTCATATGGCTGAATTTGCTGCAAGTGTAATTGGAGGTAGAGAGACTATTTCTAATAGACCATTGACTCGAGGAAAAACTTTCAAAGCTAATAGAAAAAAGAAATAACATGAGTGAAGAAGTCATGGAAAATTATTGTTAAAGCATGTCAAAGCATTTTGAAAACAGAAATGCAACTACAACAAAATAATACGATAATCGAAGTATAAGAAACAACAGATAATAAATAACATTGAGGGACAAGAAAGTCACTGAGTATTACTACGACTACTAGTATGAAAAGGGAAAGAGTGTGTGTGTGTGTGTTAATTAACTGTTTGGACTATGATTTAGGGACTAAACTTAGAATTAATCTAAAAGCCTAAGCTGCTCTGCCTCTTCGAAAATGTCAACCGGTGCATGTCGGATCTCAAAATAATGCATTTTTGGAAGATTGTACACAGGTGTGTGGGAACAATTTTGGACAATGTGAGCAACAAACAATGACAATAGCTCTTCAAAGACCCTCATTTTGATAATATTGCTTATCATAGCTTATTACAGCTGCTGTAAGCATTATTATATAAAGTGTTTTATTTATGAGGACTTTTATTGGGAGGCACATCAAATATAACTATAGTTAGGCTGTCTGCAAGACCTATTGAATACCCGAATAGGTGAAGAAAACTTTTTTGGCTGCTCCGACGTGTAGATTCATGGGCTAATACAAACAAAAAAAACAAGAAAGTCGCGTAATTCCTCAAAAATTAGCTCGTTAATGCAAAAATATGCATAAAAAAATGGTGGGACGGTACGTGATGCTTCCCAAACTCATTACGGAGATCCTCATAAAGTTTTTTCATAAAAAAATTTGGGTGCTCCGAGGCGCCAAATTCATAGGCTAATACACGTGAAAAACCAAGAAAGTTGCGTAATTCCTAAAAGTTGGCTCGTAAATGCGAAAATATGCATGAAAAAAATGGTGGGACTTTACGTAATGTTTCCCCAACTCATTACTGAGGTGCTCATGAAGTTTTTTCGGAAATTTTTTTTGAGTGCTCCGGGACGCCGGATCCATGGGCTAATAGACACGAAAAAACAAGAAAGTCGTTTGATTCTTAAAAGTTGGCTCATAAATACGAAACTATGCCTGAAAAAATGGTGGGATGGTACATAATGTTTCCCCAACTCATAACGGATGTTCTCATAAAGTTTTCCAAAAAAAAAAAATTGGGTGTTCCGAGGCGCCAGATCAATGGGTTAATACACATGAAAGACCAAGAAAGTCGTGCAATTCCTTAAAGTAGGCTCGTAAATGCGAAAATATGCCTGAAGAAAACAATGGGATTATATGTGATGGTTCCCCAACTCATTATGGAGGTCTTCATAAAAAAAATTCAGAATTTTTTTTTTTGAGTGCTCCGAGGCACCAGATCCATGGATTTCAAGAGAACGAAGCCAAATTATTTCTGTTGTGGTATTGGAAACAGATTGATTTCGTGGGCCTTGTTTAAGGCCATAGATTGATTTCCTTAGCTTACACACATAATCAGGACACCGCTGATCAATAAATCTGGGAGGTTGAGACATATACACATTCTCGTCCAAGGTTACACTGAGAAAAGGTCCAATTGTTGAAGTGTCCATTTATAGGAGATTTCGAAGAAAAGAACAACTCGGACTCATAATCTATTCCTTCAACTTGATTATGGCCTCTGGCTACCAAGCGAGCCTTGCAACGCTCGATGATGTTTGAGTCGAAAAAACCATTTGCAAGCCACGATATTTGAATGCGATGGTTTTTGAACAAGTTCCCATATGTTTGATCACTACAAAAAAAGTGTGAATTACATAGGAATTTTTCTGGAAATTAGTATGAAAATTTGCATGAAAATAAGTTTCCTATGAATTTTTATACTAATCCTCAGGAAAATCCCCATGTAATTCACAGTTTTCTTGTACTAGTGGATGTTGTATCAACAAACATATCATATTTTGTAGTAACAAACATTTTTAAAAAATTCTTTTTAGTTGAACAAGAGACAGATATTATATACAAATAATATACAACACTATATATAAAGAAAAAGAGCCAAAAAATAAAACTTGGTCACTACATGAATCATCATCAGCTTCTATGATTCTCTTTTTTCCAAGTCGAAATGAACAACTCATATCTCAAAGTTTAAGCTTAATTGTTGTTGTGTTTCTTGTTGGTGGATAAGTTTTCGAGGTTTTTTCTTAATGAGTTAATCGATAATCCATTCATACATTAATAAATTATATTCATATCATTCAATATATAAAGTCTTTGAATTGGGAGTTTAATTTTATACTTTCAGTTTTAATTATCTCAAGCTCTCGATTTGTTCTACAAGATAGCAGTGTTGCTTTAATTTTGAGCAAGATGCAATTTGTCAACTCATATGCATGCTTCATTTGGTTTTTCACCTTGTTTTTAAGTGATTTTTGATGAATTTTTTACTTAAAATTTTAATGTTTAAACCGATAATAATCAGTAATCGATAAGTTGACATCTAAAATCTCTATAATGTTTTAGCATGTCAAACATCAAAATAAAAATGGCTTGTTCTTCATCTTTGAAATATTACATAGGCTCAGTTAGTTCAACTTTCTTATCATTAACCAAGCACAATGTAAAAAATGGTTGAATTGTGATCTAGGACGGTCCATATTAAAATTTGCTCTATTTTTGACATCGTCCTTGCCTCCAAATAAACTAGAATCCTCAAAAAAAATAAAAAAAATAAAAAAAATTGCAAGTCTAGTATCATTTCTTCAAATTCGACATCATTCATTTAGGATGGGCATGGTATAGTATGATACGGTATTTGATTTGATATCGTAATTTCGGTATTCAATTTTTTAAACTATTATATCATTACCATACTAATTTAATTCAGTATGATTCAATATTTTGAAGTTTGATTTTGGTATTTTCCAGTATAGTAAATCGGTAACCATAATTTGTTCAACTTCACCTAACATATAATCATATAATAGAGTATTATGACTTCGACAATTCAAAAAAATCTCAATTATATCATTACACATGTAGAAATATATATTTAAAAGAAAGTACAAACAACTTCTTTTGATACTCAAATTACATTTAAAATGCATTTCATCAAAACTAGAGTAGTCAAAAAATTTCAACTTCTAAACATTTAGTTTTTTTTTTTTTTTGTAATAAAAACATTTAGTTTCTACTAATACTAGGTTGCATATTTGTTAGTATCTTATATATATATACACTTCGGCATGATATTCGATATTTCGGTATATCATTTCTAAATATCAAATACCGTATCGAATACTGAAAAAATTTAAAATGTATACCATATACCATACCAAATATCATAATATCAAAAATTTCAATATGATTATGGATATGATAATTCAGTTTATATCATACCATGTTCGCCCCTATCTTTCACTACTTTAAGAGAAATACCATTAATTCTTCAAAATCAATTGTTATCTTCTCTTCAATGGATTAAGAATATTATCATTGACCATTTGTTATTAAACAATAATGCATGTCTCAATCTTTGCATTCAATTTGGCCTCCAAGTTTCGAATATGAATTGGTAAATTGAAATTCATGACAATTGAAGAATTGATTTCCTCAATGAACTATTTATTCTTTTCAAAGCTTTATTTTTATTTATCAAGATGGATTTTTGGCATAGTTTTTGCTCCTCCTTCAAAATAGCAAAGAAAATATATCCCATAAATAATGAATTTCTTGATAGGAAATTATATACATTAATCAAGTCATTGATTCTAAATATCGAATGCCTAAAATATTAAAAGGTACACTACATCAAAAATGATCTTTAATGGCAGTTGATTAACAGCAATAACTTAATTGTCGCTAAAATATATTTTTTAGCGATATTTAACACTTTTTGTAAATGTCTCTAAAGGTGACACTGAATCTAATGATAATTAACGAATATCGCTAAAGATCTTATCATTATTTATTAATGTGTATATTTATTGTTGCTAAAAGTTGTTTTGATTGTAGTGGTAGAATTCACAAAAAGAAGGAAAGAAGGTTTGGGCTAAGCTAGTTGGACGATGTTTGCTTAACTAGTAGTATGGGATAGATTTCAAATATTTCTTCAATTCTATTTCAAATTTATAAAATTGGAATTAAAAATATGGCTATGTTTTATACTAAAAGGAACACTTTATTTGAAATTATGAAAATGAAGTTAGAAAACAAATTTTGAATACTTTTTTAAAAATTTAAATATATTTAAAATTTTCATATTCAAGTAGTGACTTTAAAATTAAGTGAAAAATATATATATAATTGCCAAACGGCACCTAAGAGAATGTTTGGATTAATTTTTTTTTAATTATAAAGAGATAACATTCTTTTTGTAATGAACTAAAAAAATGCAACATAAATAAAATAAAAAGAACGTTTATTTTTTTCAAACACCTAAAAAATAAAAAATAAAACTTAAAACTTAATATTCCCTGTGTTCCAATTTATGTGACACTTTTCATTTTTCAAGTGTCAAACCGTTTAAGTTTGACTAGAAATTTGCACGTGGGATCTTCAATTTTTTTGAAATGAAATTTATATATTTGTAAACTACGTCAAAAAATATTATAAGTCACAATAATTGACAATTCAAAATAATTAAAGATATAAAAAAAGTTTACTATCAAAGATAGATTTGTTTAAATTTTGAAAATTCGAAAAGTGTCACGAAGGTCTCACATTAATTTTGTCGATCAAAGGTCCCACATTACCTCTGTCAACACGATCTTCCATGCACCCTATCGAATCTTATTTACCCTAAACTATAAAAGGGAAAAAATAAAAAATAAAAAACTCAATACGCGTCTAAGACAACTAAAAGTTTTTACTTTTTATAGACTTTATTATTATGGGATACTCACATTTTATGGTATAGTTTTTCAGGTATTAATTTGTTGTGTAGTTTAATAAACTACTTAATTTTTTTTTTCTTATTTCAACTTGATTATTTTATTCATCTTATTTTTTCATTTTTTTATGCTTCTTAATTTATGTTAATTTATTTGATTAAGCGAGAAATTAAGAAAAAAAATCACATTTTATGATTTTAATCATATCAAAATATTTATATGACTATAAACTTTTCAAAAACTTGTCGTTGTAAATATGTAATAATATTCGTATGATTATAAAATTTAATCATTAAAGATAAAATGAAAAACTTTGCTTGAATTACCTGTAAATTTAAAAATAAGGACATTTAATTTTTTTCTCTTTCACGTAGAAGATTTGAAAATAGGGTGTATTCGATTGTATAGTAGAAATTTCATATTTTTTCATGTTTGAGTGGTCAAAAATTTTATAAACAAATTATTTAGGAAAGTAAATTCCTAAAAAAATAAGAATAATGATTTCTTTAGTGAAAGTAAGAAAACAAATTTCAAAATGACGATATTTCATATTAATTGTGTCGTGCCCCCCCCCCCCCCCCCCCCCCCCCACCCCCACAGG
>JAJOOR010022963.1:0-18195 GCA_036250505.1 Solanum acaule | reverse complement strand
TAAAATACCCTAAAATAGGTAGAATAACCGTTTATAATAATTCCCCAAAGTACCCAAACTACCCCTCACTTAGTTGGACCTTTTAAACAAGTCAAACTTAAGTTTTATTTTCGCAAATTTTGTCGGGAAACAAGTTCACGACACGGAGGTGTTCCCACAAGTTTCATAAATTAAATTTTTAGACAGTAGATTCCGCGACACCCGCGATGCGGACCAAACTTTTAGCCCATGATGGAGCTAGTCCGCGATGCAAACATGCTCCCTCCATGAGCAACTTCAAGCTGCCTTGGCAGCTTGTTTGGCCAAGGGTTGGGGTCCTCCTCGAGGACCCTTAGGGTGATCCCGGGGAGTCGTACCCAAACATTTTGACCCTAAAAACATTTATTAAGACACTAGGGTCACCTCCACTAATTTTAGACTCCAAACAACACATAAAAACATGAACAACATACTAGAACACACCAACATGTAAAAAACTAGTTTCCGAACGTCTTGGTCGTCCCTTGAAGTTTGACTTCCAAACTCTTTAAAACTGACTAAAAAGGTTATTCTTCATTATTTTAATAAGTTATTAATGCATAAAACCCATGTGATGCTCTAGTTTACCCTACTTCATTTTGAGGGTCGTTACAATAGGTGTTGGATTCTGCACAGCAGCAGACTAGAGCAGTGGTACCCGCGGGAAATGGTAATAATGGTCAATGGCGTCCACAAGGTAGGCGAGGAGGTAATCAGCAAGGCTGCGGAGGTAGAGGAAATGATAACGCATGAATGGTTACGTGCAACCAGGCAGAGAAGTTGCTCGACATGATGATATGGCTTAGTGTTACGCCTTTTCGGGCAAGAATGAGGCAGATGCGTCTGATGCAGTGATCACATGTACTATTCTTGTCTGTGACCAGATGGCTAATTTGTTATTTGATCCGGGTTCTACTTATTCTTATGTATCCATGCGATTTGCCTCAAAATTTGCTACGATTTGTGATATACTTGATGCCTCCATCCATGTTTCTACCCCAATTGGAGAGTCAGTCATAGTCACTCATGTCTATCGCGCTTATCATAATTTGTTTATGAGTTTTCAGACTTGGGATGATTTGGTGATTTTGGATATGACTGACTTTGATATTATCTTAAGCATGACTTGGTTATCCCCTATTATGCGGTGTTAAATTATAATACTAAGTCTGTAACTCTAGAAATTCTGGAAAGGGAAAATTAAAGTGGAAAAGGGTGTATAAGTCTAAGCAAGCTAAGATCATATCCTTCATTCGGGCTAGGAAACTGGTAGGGCAGGGTTGTTTAGCTTATTTGGCTCATATTAGGGATGTTAAGGTTAAGTCTCCATCTATTGAGTCTATTCCCGTGGTGTCAGAATTTAGAGAAGTGTTTCCTACCGATTTGCCTGGTATGCCTCTGGATAGAGATATAGATTTCTGCATTGATTTGGAACCTGATATGCGCCCCATTTCTATTCCTCCATATCGTATAGCTCTAGCAGAATTAAGAGAGCTTAAGGCTCAAATCCAAGAGCTTCTTGATAAAGGATTTATCCATCTTAGTGCTTCTCCATGGGGTCCCCAGTTTTGTTTGTTAAGAAAAAGGATAGTAGTATGAAAATGTGTATAGACTATCGTCAATTGAACAGGGTCACTATTCGAAACAAGTACCCTTTGCCTCGAATAGATGATCTTTTTGACCAATTGCAAGGCGCAACAGTTTTCTCTAAAATTGATCTAAGGTATGGTTACTATCAATTCAAAATTAGGCCTGAGGATGTGCCCAAGACGGCATTTAGAACCCGCTATGGGGACTATGAGTTTCTAGTTATGTCCTTTGGATTGACTAATGTGCTTGCAGCTTGATGAATGGGGTGTTCAAGCCATTTCTTGATTCATTCGTCATAGTCTTTATTGATGATATTTTGGTCTATTCGAAAAGTGAGGAAGAGCATGCCGACCATCTTCGTATTGTTCTAAGTGTTCTTAGGAAACAAAAGTTATACGCGAAATTCTCTAAGTGTGAATTTTGGTTGACTTCAGTTGCATTTTTTGGGCATGTAGTTTCAAAAGAAGGGGTAATGGTAGATCCTCAAAAGATTGAAGCGGTTAAGAATTGGGTTCGACCAAGTTATGTGACTGAAGTTAGGAGTTTTGTGGGGCTCGCTAGCTACTATCGTTGATTTGTGAAGAATTTTGCTTCTATTGCCACTCACTTAACAAATTTGACCAAAAAGGAGATACCATTTGAATGGACTGAAAAATGTGAGGAGAGCTTTCAAAAGCTCAAGACTCTCTTGACCACCGCACCTATTCTAGCATTACCGGTTGAAGGTAAAGATTTTATTATTTATTGTGATGCTTCATATTCTGGCTTGGGTGTTGTGTTGATGCAGGATAAGAATGTTATAGCTTATTCCTCGCATCAATTGAAGGTGTATGAGAGGAATTATCTAACACATGATTTAGAGTTGGCAACAGTAGTATTTGCTCTTAAGATCTGGCGACATTACCTCGATGATGTTAAGTGTGAAATGTTTACTGATCATCGTAGTTTGCAGCATGTGTTTACTCAAAAAGATCTGAATTTGAGACAACGGAGGTGGATGGAGTTACTTAAATATTATGATATCACCATTCAATACCATCCGGGTAAGGCTAATGTGGTGGCAGAGGCTTTGAGTCAGAAAGCGGTGAGTATGGGTAGTTTAGCTTGCTTGAGTGTAACCAAGCGACCTTTGACTAAGGAAATTCAGACCTTGGAGTCTAAATTCATGCAAGTGGGCATCTCAGAAAGAGGTGGGGTGTTAGCTAGTATTGAAGTGAGGGTACGTCATTGAAGAGATCAAGGCCAAACAATTTGAAGATGAGAATTTGTAGGAGCTTAGAAAGAAGACTGCGATTGGTAAGGCACAATAGACCATTCTTAATGTGGAAGGTGTGCTCAATTTTAGAGGAAGAATTTGTGTTCCTCGAGTTGATAACTTGATTCAAAAATTGTTGGCAGAATCTCATGGTTCACGATATTCTATTCATCCGGGTGTGACCAAGATGTATCGAGATTTGAAGCGAATTTTGGTGGTCGGGCATGAAGAAGGATATAGCGGAGTTTGTGGCTAAGTGTCAAAATTGTCAACAAGTGAAATATGAACACCAAAGGCCTGCAGGTTTGATTCAAAGAATGTCAATTCCGGAATGGAAGTGGAAAATGATAGCCATGGATTTTGTGGTCAGCCTTCCCAAGACTTTGGGGAAGTTTGATTCTATTTGGGTAGTGGTTGATAGATTGACTAAGTCAACCCATTTTATTCCGGTAAGAATAGATTATAATCCTGAACAATTGGCTAAAGTTTATGTAAAAGAGATAGTGAGGTTGCATTGGGTTCCCCTCTCTATCATCTCAGACCGTGGTACCCGATTCACATTCAAATTTTGGAGGAAATTACATGATGAATTCGGCACACAACTCACTTTTAGTAAAACCTTCCATCCACAGACGGGCAGTCAGAGAGGACTATTCAAGTGTTGAAAGATATGTTGAAGGCATGTGTGATTGATTTTGGAGGGCATTGAGATAAATTCATACATTTGTGTGAGTTCTCCTATAATAATATTTATCACTACAGGCCGGATAGATATGACACCATTTGAGGCACTCTATGGGAAGGGATGTAGATCACCCATATGATGGTTTGAGGCTAGAGATTTGAAACCTTTGGGGGTTTATTTGGTGAATGATGCCCAAGATAAGGTGAGGAGTATTCAAACTAAGTTTCTAACAGCCCATAGTAGATAAAAGAAGTATGCAGATCATAAGGTAAGAGACATGACGTTTCAAACCGGTGAGAATGTTCTTCTTAAGGTATCACCCATGAAAGGGGTAATGAGATTTGGCAAGAAGGGGAAGGTAAGTCTGCGATACATTGGTCCCTTTGAGGTTTTTGAATATGTAAGACTGGTAGCGTATAAAATGACTTTGCCTCCTAATTTATTGGGTGTTCACCCGGTATTTCATGTGTCCATGTTGAAGAGATATCATGGTGACGAGGATTACATTATTAAGTGGGACTCAATTGTGTTAAACAAAGACCTCTAATATGAGGAGGAACCGATTACAATTCTTGATCGTGATGTGCGTAAGCTGAGGACCAAGGAGATTAAGTCCGTGAAAGTTCAATGGAAGCATCGTCCAATTGAGGAAACTACTTGGGAGACCGAGAGGGACATGCAAGACAAGTATCCTCAATTGTTCGTTGATTCAGGTACTATTCCATTCTTTCCTTAGCCTATTTTCCTAAGTTTGTCACTCCGGGACGAGTGATGGGTAAATTGGTATCTATTGTAATGACCGGGTTCCGTCGTTATTGAAAAGCCAACGGAGAAACAATTTGGGTTGGAAAACTTTTTCGTAGTAGTAACTTGAAATTTTCCAACCTAGTTCAGATTTGGACGAAATCGGAGTCATTAAGGTGTAGGAAAATCTTATAGCAATCGGGTGATGTAATTATGATTTTGATTACATAAGTAGTTAGATAAATCGTTAAGAAATCCGTACGACTTTACGAAATTAAATTCGGGTAAGTAGAACTCCAGGAATCAATCTTAGCGTGAATAGTATTTTCTGAGTGTTGTTGTTTAAAGGTGTGTTGTGAAATGGAGGTCTAGGAATTATTAAAATAGCTTACTGTTTCATGCAAGCCGCTTTGGCGGTTGTTTTGGTCACTCTGGTGGGACCGCTGTGGCGGGCTCGACGCGATTTAAGGTCGTGAATAAACCCCAAAACGTCTTTATTCTGCACTTTTCAGTTTTTAGAGCTAAGGAACGAACCCCAAGCGATTCTTGACAGTTTTCCACCATTCTTGAGGCTAAATGTAAGATTTTAACTCCACGAATCCATTTTTCGATCCGTAGAACGTAATCTAATGAGTAATTATCGATGGGGGAGGGTTTTGATCTAGAATCTATGGTGGAAACAATCCTAATTTGGATACTTGGGGATCATGGGTATGATCTAGGGTTCATAGAATTGTTAGTAATCAGGGTAATTAGTGATTGTTTATTGATTTCGGTATTATATTGATTGTTTGTAGACTAAGAACAAGCGGAACGAATTCGAAAAGGGAAGGATCAAGTTTCTTAGGGTTTCAAGCTTGTTTCGAGGTAGGTGATGGTTGTGATTCTATGATTGTGTGATGTATGTTTGTTCTTACTTCATTATGATACATATATGTATGTGAATGTTGCATTATTGATCACATTAATTGTAAATGAGAACATATGAATGATGAATGCCATGAATCATGACTTGATTGTATGATTATGAGAATGTACTTTGTGATTGTGATTGTGATTGTGGCTGGTTGAATGGATCAGGTTTTGCGTTGCGACACACTAACTTGGATCGGTTGCCAAGTTCTGACATAATTATGGGATCGATTGCCACGTTTCAGCATAATCATTGGATCGGGTACCATGTTCCGGTATGCTAACTGTTTGGGTTTGGGTTCCAAGAGAGGACCAATGACTTGTCATAATTTTGTATCTTGAGAAATGTGAAACTGTATATTATTCGTAAATGTTGATAATCTTGTATATGTTCGATATTATACATATGATTGTATTGCTGTATTGACTTATGTATGTTGCACTTAGGGGGATAGTCGTGTGATCCTACCAGTACACTGTGGTTGTGTACTGATACTGCACTTGCTCTTTCTTTGTTGAGTACAGGGCATCTTAAGGTGGCTATTAACAGACCTCGCTTAGAAGATCGGTGATCGTTCGAATTCAAGGGTGAGCCAGTTCTTTCGGGCTGCCATGAGTTCTCTTTCTATCTATGTCCACATTTCAAACTTAGACTTTCTAGTTAGTTAATTAGTTCATTAGTTGGGGTTGTAACCCTTCTTGTTTAGACTTTGGTTCATTGTTAGAGTTTTGGTACATTGACTTTCAGGTTCTAGGTGTATTTTCCGTATTGTTAGTTGTTAGATCTTTTGGAAGTTTACGGGAACTTCAGTTTTTAGCTATTTAACTTGCTTCTGTAACATAAATGCTTTAGTTTTTGGTTTAGTTGTTTGGTTTGGGTTGTAGTAGTGGTTCTCCCACCGGAGGGTTAGTGTGGATGACAATCACGACGATCTGGGTCGTGACATTAACATCCCACCTAAACTCCTTTCTTCTTCCTCATATATGATTTATTCCCTAATATTGTTGTGTCTTTTATTTAGCATTTTGCAAATAACTACAATCAAAATTTGATCTTAAGATTCCTCTGAAAATAAAAAAGAATAAAGAATTTGTTTTTTAGCATGTATAGGTTAAAAACTAAGATTTTAAACATTATTATTATCATAAGATATTCAAGGAGGAAACAAAAGCAAAATAACCTATAAATATTTGAGGAGGAAGAGTTGATATTATACGGTATAAATTCGAGATCAAATCTGCAACAAGGGAACAATTGACTCAATATACCATATGGAACTAAAAAACTAATGATTTGTATAGCATACGCATTCTTGAGCGTTTATCACTAACAGAAGCGGAGTCAGGAATTTAAAATTTATGAGTTTGAGATTCAAGTCGTCCTTTTACATTATTGTATTTTAAAAGTAACAATTTGTACATATTTAATGAATTTCTTAAGACAATATAGATTAGACCAAAGTTATTGAATTCAACAGAATCATGACTAGCTCTGCACCTGATCACTAATTTGATAAGTTAAATCATTCGCATGTGAAAAATGTGACTACTTATAATATCGCTGCATTAGTAAGATTCATATAAATTATACTCCTAAAAGAATTGTACCATCAAGTATACTATTAGGTTCTCTTGTTCCGAAACGAATATAGCTCGAGTAATTGGAGAAAATAATGCTTGCATTAACTTGGTATATTATTAATTTCTAACTTATGCATAACTAATGCTTGTATAAGTAATACACTTGATTGTGTATTGAAGAGTGTATTACTAATACCATGGATTTTTATGCATTAGTAATGCAATGGGTTCTAATGCATGCATTAACATTATTAAAGACACAATTGTCTTCAAAAACTTTGTTTACATCCTTTCCACTATATTTGTGGAGGGTATTTTTGTAAACAAATATTTTTTCAAAAAAAAATTATGTAATGCTAATATTTTTAATACATCAAACCAAACATTGCATAAAAAAATCTCATCATAACTAATGCAAGAATAACTAATACAGACATTATTAATGCAAACATTACTAATACACTATATTTTGCATTATTCTTATACATTCTACCAAATGACAGTGTGATTTAACATGTTATAACAAGTTATCTATCTTATGTTCCAGGTTACTTATTATGGGCGGAATGACATTACATCGGTGATTAGTAAATTGCGCGGCTATAACATGTGGATTACTTGTCCCATTTTAGACCTGATGTTAACATCTGGATCAACACATTTAAAAGCTATGAGCAGAATTCTTTTCACTTCTTTCATACAAGGCATTTCTGGTAGCTTTGGATCCAATATTTGATCATATTGTTGACTTCCCACCATTGACTTCGTCCAATCAATTAAATATTCCTGCAAATTGATTATAACCCCTGTTTTCTTATTTTATACGAATAAAATGAATGAGTATGCAAAAAAAAAAAACTTAAACCTCAATTTCTATGATAGTGTACTCTATGGTAGGCTTTCCAGATATAATCTCCATGATAAGTACACCAAAACTGTAAACATCACTTTTGTCGTCTAATATTCCGGTGGAAAAATATTCTGGTGCAAGATAGTTGAAGCAATCCATAAAAAAAGAAAGTTACAAATCTTCTGCATGATACCCTAATCGCCTTCGAACCCAATAAGTGGTACCAGAGCACATGATCCGTGTTGGGTTTAAAAGCGATTAGGGCGTTATGCAGAAGATTACAATTGCAAATAATGACATCAATAAATCAGATGACAAAAATTTATACTAAAAACATAATATTATTATATGGTTTAGCCAATCGGTCTACGTATGAAAAAACTAATAAAAAGAACATATTAAAACTGTTGAGGGAAAATCTCCCAATAAACAAAACTCTTTATTGACTACATTGTGGATGTTCTTGTGTTATGCTATGAGAACAAGGATCTTCAATTTATAGATCTCAAATATGAAAGAAAATTATATTTTCTTTTCGAGAAAAGTCAAAGCATTTATGGTAATACTTTGATTTTCCTTCAAGGAAAAATAAATTTCAAATAAGGTAAGAAATCAAACAAAATCCTAACACTTTCGTGGTACGTTAATTTTGAAATTAATGTTCAAAGTCTCAAAACTATTTTTCATAACTTGGCAAAAAATGTTATTTTGAAAACAGAATCGTCAATTTAAAAAATAATAATAAAGAAAACCTTTTATTAGTTTTAAAAGACTTAAAGGAATCTTTTAAAAATCAAAGATATAAGGGTTCTTATTAACATCTCAAAAAGGTTTTAAGTATTTAAACTATTTACTAACATGTGGTTAATATGACGAGTTAAATTTTATTTGGCTATCTTAAATTTGTGAAATTTTATGAATGAAAAAACTCTTTTGATATTTACTTAAAAAGAAAAAGCTCTTTTTTTTAGTTGTTAGAAAAGTAAAGGCTCTTTTTGAGTTGTTTAGAAAGAAAAGCTCTTTTTGAATTGTTTGAAAAGAAAAACTCTTTTGAATTATAGCAAGGGATATATTCAAGATTCATTTACTTACCACATAATAAAAAATTAAGTACATCCCATAATTGAAAAAGTTTTATGAAAAAGTAAAGAGACTTTATAAAAATGTAACGACTTTTAAGAGAAATTCATTTAGATTATGTCAAAAGTATTAGAATTCTACAAATAAAATGACAAATACAATAGAAATAAAATAACAAAGTCCAGCATAAATAAAATCTACATTTAGAAGAACTCGGAGATAGACTATTTTGGAGTCTTTAATCCATTTATGCTTCAATGGGTGCGTTCCAAGCTCATAGCCAATATTAGCTTCTCTTTTGTCTTTTTAATGATCGTGGTGTTCAGATCATTTTTTGTGCACCTCGACTATTTCTATGAGATTCCACGAAATACATGGTGTTCAGATCATTTTTTGCGCATCTCGACTATTTCCACGGAATACGTCGTGTCCAGATCAACTTTTGCACATTGATTATTTCCACGGAATACTTGTCACTTTCCATCAACAATAGGTATCAAGTAACTCTGTCCACCAAAGCGGGCTAGCACAGATAACGAGAATTACCTAGTGTTTTTTGATCTCCACTGAATTTTGAACCTGAGACCTTAAGTATTATCTTCCCTTTTCTTGTGAACAATTGAAAAGGCTAACTCGGAATATTAAAGCTCACCCAACCAAATATTGAGGATACTGAGAATATGAGTCCATACTGGATTCGATGGGATGTTCATGCAGAAAAAAAGAAAAGAAGAAAGGAGTATATAAGTATAATAACACTTGCTCCATTTATTATAATAGATTTAGGACTCCTTTGAAGTAGATAATCTTAGAATTTAAACAAATCTATATATATATATTTTGATGGTAACTCAGATAGTTCTCTTAGATTCGTCTTTGTGTAGATACGATCTAAATATTCGAATTCGAATAATTGAGCTGTGAAGCCCGGTATTCCATTTGGAAAAATCGATATCCTAGGAAACAAACTAGTTGTTCCTAAAACACCATAAGTTTCTCCACTTTCTTCTGGGAGATTATAGATGTATCTTGTAAAGGCAAGATACTCTTCTTCTTTCGGATGTTGCTTTCCAACCTGAAATGAAGAAAAAACTTTTGTTCCTGATGGAACTGGGTTAGTTTTACTTTCTGGTTTCCCAGATATAATTCTTTCAGCTTTTGCTGATGATGAGCTTGTTGCTTTATTTGCTCGGCCTTTTTCTTCATCCTTGGATGTAGAAATTGGCATATCCGTGCTTACCATCGAGATGTTTTTGGCACTAGGTGCTAGTGGGACATCTCCTGCCACTTTGTTGGGAGTTATATTCCCTTTCAGATTTGAATTCTGTGTTGGACGTGTGTCCAAGTGTTCACATAAGAGTAGAAATTCTCTCATGTTTTCGCTTTGATTTGTACTAAGCTGATTTATTTCGGATTGTAGTATCCGAGACTGTTCAGATAGCCTTGATAGCTCATCTCTTATTTTGAAAAGCTTTTGGCTTTTTTCATCAATGGACTCATCCACTTTCTTCATTCCATCATATATCCTGTTCATCAGGATTTTTGTCTGATTGTCCATATTGGACGTTTCTGGAAATGAAATCTGCAAGAAAATTATCATTTCCTTTAATGTATTCTATTGAAAATGAATAGAACGATAACAAAACCTGCCATCTGTGCAATCTCCTGTATTGCGGTTCGGAAGTTTCGACCCCAGCAATAAGAAAAGCCAAGGGCAAGAAGATAATTATGAAATAGTTTAGGGAGGCCCCTGAACAAATTTTCTTTTGTAATAAGTCCCTCCTTATATCTATAAAAGGAGAGGAACTTCATACAGAGAAGGCAGACTAGATTTTCTTAGAAAAACCTTTCTTAGAAAATATCAGGTACCTTCTGAGAGATGAAGTGTAGTGAGTGTGAGTAGTACTTCTCCCGCCAGGGAAAAGTATTTTTCTTATTATGTGTGAGTATTGTATAAGTATATAGAGTGCATATGTAAAAAATATGATATGAAATAAACAGTTGGTTTTTATACCTCTCTTCTTATAATTCCATAAATAGTCTTAAGTGATGGTTGCGATCTTCAGCCTTAAGGAGGAACAGTGTGAAAGTAACCATAGACTGAGGTCGTTGGGTGAAAAACTGTTCATGGCCTGAAGGGAGAACTTCTGAGGAAGTGATAGCACTATTCATCGAAGAAAGAGAAGGAAGGTATACACGCAAACTTTTATTCATATTGTAAGTTTTACACATACACTATATAATGCTTATACCTTACTTAGACATAAAAGAAAATACTTAGTACCTACAGGGAATTAAAATATATGTTTTTACTATATCATATTTTTAATTCATGCTCTTAGCATAAAAATGAAGTTTTTGCAAAAACATTTGCATGACATAAGAAAAAGAGCTTGGGAGCATAAAAAAGCTTTAGTTCACATGAATAAAGCAATCAGAGAAATGGAACTAGTATATGAGCATGCTAGTCATCCATATGAAACCTTAAAATTCTCTATAAGGGAAATGAAGAGTTACAGAGCACAAGAGTATTTTGAATATCAAGATGCTCTAAAAATCTTAAAAAATTATAGAATCTTTACTGCTTAAAAACAATATATATTCCGCAACCCTGTTTAATGAACATCACAAAAAAATAATGGTATCAGAGCCTAGTTGCTAAATAAAATGATGAATGAAATCATAAAACCATATTGGTATATAGAACAAGAAACCTTAGTAGCCATACTACAGGTAATGAAAAATTTAGAAGAAGATCTAAAAAGGAAAATAGTCTCTATAATCACTCTTAGAAATAAAAAAGAGGAAGAGAGACGAGAATTAATGTATAGTACATATAGTTTTCATGATGAAATAGATATGATGGATACTTCTGATTATTACTTTTCAGAATAAATATGAGTTTAAAAGAAATTTCAGAATTACTAAAAGATCTTATTGAAAGCAATAAACAATTAACCTTACGGTTAAAAATGATAGAAATAGAAATTATCTATATTAAAGAAAATCTTCTAGGAAGAATAACAAACATAATAGAAAAAACAGAAAAATTTGACAAAAATGTTAGTCAAAAATATATTAAAGAACTACTATCTAAAAAGGTAGCAAGTGGAAACACTTATCAAAAAGGAAGTATGGATGAAATTTTGATCCATAAGTTTCTTGAAAAACAAAAACTAAAAGAAAAGGATCTATACGATCTAGAAGCAAATCAAGAATGCAATTCTAAGGAAATTAATTCCGAAGAAAAAGAAGATGAATGAACTTGATGAATTAATCTATTCATTGGAAGACCTAAGTCTTTCAGAATTAAAAGAAATTAAAGTATTCATGAACAAAGGGGAAACAGGAGGACCCCAAGGAAAATTTGAAGCATCTACTTCTATGAAACAAGAATGGCAAGAGCCAGAAATAGATGAAAAAAATTTAGCTAATAAAGCAAAAAAAGAAAATGATTTTAATAAACATTTTCATAATAATAATAAAGCAAAATTCATGCCGAACAGACTCCCAACAGGAGACATAGGAACTCAATTCTTAGATCTCCAATGCAAAAGAGATCCAGAAGAAAGCCTAGACCTATGGTCTCAAAATATGCTCCTATACTTCCTGTTAGGAAAAGGAAATTATATAGATGAAGAAAAATACATAATCATGATAAATACTTTTATTGGAAAAGTAAATGACTGGTTTTCTGGATTAACTGAAAATGCAGAAAAAATAATCAAAAATGATACCTTAGAAGGACTGAAAAATTCAGTACAAGAAGGTATAACAAATCTAAAGCAATACGTTGCAAATGAATTCTTTGGTGGACAAGGAAATTCAAAAGAAAACAAAGAAATAATAAGAACAATAGCTAAAGAGCAATTAGAAAAATTACAAATTTGTAAAATGAGCTATATTCAAGAATATACTTGTGAATTCGAAGAATATTACTACAAGATTTTTGATAGTGGAAAGGAAATGATTCCTTATCTAGAAAAATACTATCAAAAACTACCAGGCTTCTGGGCAAAATACTTCAGAGAAGAATATGAAAAAGAAAATAAAAAAGGAGATACTCTAGGACAGAGAATAAGTTTTCTAAAAAATAGACTTGGTCAACTTTGTATGTCTCATAACATTCAAAGAAAGGCTAAAAGAATAAATACACAAATTTATTGTAAAGATACAAACGCATCTACTCAATGGGGATGTGATGATAGACCATTTAAGAAAAGAAAACAACTCAAAAAAGGGTTAATAAAAAGAAAAAAAATTTCTAAACAAAAATACATACCAAGAAAAAGGTATTATACAAAGAAAAAGGAATTTTCAAAAACTAAACCTACAGATAAATGCAAATGCTACAACTGTAGTGAAGAAGGTCATAAAAGTTATGAATGTAACAAAAGAAGAGTGAAGATCTCAAAAATAGACAGAATAGAAATTGATTCAGATCTCGAATCAATAAAATCTATAGAAAGCGAAGATTTCTTTGAAGAAATCTATGAAGAATATTCAACCAGTTTAGATGAATCGGAATGAATAGAGAAATAAAAGAAATCGATAAAGATGATTCTGTTCAAATTTTAGAAACAGAAGAAGATCATCGAGGTTATGCTTTAAAAGCAACCTTTGATGGAGAAACGTTTAAAAGAATCCAAGGATTAAAATTAAATATTAAAGTAGAAGATAATCTACTTAGTAGAATGCAAAAAATGTTTGCAAGAGATAAAATCTCTTACCATGAATATCAAGAGATAGAAAAGGTAATAGAAATTACCCAAACAACAGGAAAACATAAACTTAACCTGTTAACAAAACCCATGATAGATCAAATTCTTAGGAAAATTCCTGAGAAGAAAAGAAAGAAAATGAATTATGTTCATTTAGGAGGAATACAAATATTAGTCAAATCAACTTTTAAAGAAGGAATCAATTGTCCGATAGTAATAAATCTATCAGATGAAAGATTTATAAATGCAAGAGAAGGAAATCTAGGTATAGTAGAGGGAAACCTCGCCTATACAAAACTCCTTTTTACATACTATCCAAAATATAGTATATCACTCAAAGATGCTGATTTTAATGATGCATTGAGTTTACATTTCCAGATTAAAAGAAATGATCTATTCAAACCAGGTAATCATATAATGAGTATATATTACCAAGCATTATATACTGTTACAAATTCAAATTATGGAAAAGTATATAAAAATAAAGGAATGATCGAAATAGATCAAGAGTGTGTAGGAATTGCAAGAATTGTTGAAGCAGAAATGCAACAAGCCTTAATTCCAGATGAATATGAGATTCGATTTGAAAAAACACAAGAAATAGGAAGTACTAGTAACCCTAGACTTTCAATTGAATATGGAAGAAATTCAATAAGAAAGGGTATATCAAATAGATACACTCTAAAAGTTGAAACTCCTAATATAACAAAAATAGAAGGACGAATCTTCAATGGAACAGAATGAAAATATCAAGAAATCTTGATACAAACAGGAGCAACTGCGAACCATGTAAAAGGCATTATATTAGATGGAATTCCTATTTACGAAGGTGAGCATTATACCTATCAAACCTTTGAAGGAAATAGCTTTAGCTGTAAAAAAATGGTAAATTTACCAATACAACTTGATAACATAAGAATAACAGTTCCATGTTATATTACAAATCATGAAAGTGATCAAGAACTTATTTTAGGAAATTTATTCCTAAATAAATTAGAAGACTATAGCATTGGTAAAAATGGAATAGAAATGCTATATAAAGGTGAAACTTGTTTCTTACCAAAAATATAATGCCAAAAGAAACAACTTTCAAAGTATCTGTTTTCATAGAACTAACATTCTATGATACAAAATTAACAACATGTTGCCAAATAGATAATGGATCTGAAGCAAGTCTAGCAAAATCTTTTTTAATAAAAGATTGGGACATAGATAAAAGTAACATCTCTATGATTGGAATCACAGGAGATAAAGAAAAACTTACAAAATCCAAAGAAAAGGTAGAAATAATTTTAGGATCAAAAATTGTTTCTATAAACAAATTATTTGCTTATGATAAACTGGAGACAGATTTATTATTAAGAAATGATTTTTTACAACAATTTCAGGATTATCATCAAACTTTGTATATGATAAGCCTAAAAACCCCTTGTGGACATTTCATCAAAGTCCCAAGAAAACAAAATCCATATAATCTTGAAAAAGATAATGGAGGTTTTAAGAGAAAATACTTAGAAAATCTAAGAAAGATAACTTGTAAGTGTCTTAATTTAGAAAAGATTAAAGAAAACTTACAAAAATCTTATGGAGAAAATCCATTAGAAAAATGGGAACAAAATCATGAAAGAGCAATTCTAACTCTAAAAGATCCTAGTATAATCATTAGAGTAAAACCTATGCTCTATAATGAAGACGATAAAATTGAATTTAAAATTCAAATTAAAGAATTACTCAATTTAAAGTTAATAAGAATGAGTAAAAGTCCTCATAGTAGCCCAACATTTATGGTAAGAAACCATGCTGAAATCAAAAGAGGAAAAGCTCGAATGGTAATAAACTATAAAGAGCTAAATAAAAATTGTTTATTTGATGGATATTTCATCCCAAATAAAAATAATTTAATCAACCTTGCAAAAGGAAAAACGTATTTTTCAAAATTTGACTGTAAAAGTGGATTTTGGCAAATAAAATTAGCAAAAGACTCAATACAGTTAACTGCATTCAGTACTCCTAATGGACATTATGAGTGGTTAGTTATGCCTTTTGGGCTAAAAAACGCACCACAAATATTCCAAAGGAAAATGGATAAAATATTTTCTGAAAAAGAATTCCTTATTGTCTATATAGACGATATTCTAATATGTTCCAAAACATATGAAGAACATTTAAAACATCTGAAAGAGTTTTCAGAAATCTGTTTAAAAAATGGAATTGTGTTAAGCCAGAAAAAGGCTGACATAAATAAAAACGAAATAGAATTCTTAGGAATGATTATTTCAAAAAATGGAATTGAACTTCAATCACACATATCTAAAAAGATAGTTGAATTTCCAGATAAATTAACAACGAAACAAGAAATTCAAAAATTCTTGGGTTGTTTAAATTACGCAGGAGAATTTATTCCAGATTTAGCAAAAAAATGGAATATTTTACAAAAATTAATACGAAAATCCAATAGACTTGGTTGGACTGAAGAACACACACAGTGTGTAAAAAACTTAAAAGAAGAATGTGCCAAATTGCCAAAACTTAGATTACCAGAAGACAACGATAATCTAGTTTTACAAACTGATGCATCTGACTACCATTGGGGAGCATTATTGCAAACCGATTTAAATGAAATTTGCAAGTACACAAGTGGTACCTTTAACGATGCAGAAACAAGATATTCCACCAACGAAAAGGAATTATTAGCAATTGTTAGAGGAATTAGAAAATTTTCTGCATTCCTTTTACCAAAATCATTTGTTATTAGATCTGACAATACACAAGTTTCAGGCCTAATATTTAATTCCTTTTAGATGAGATAATGGTCGCTCCATTGTCTTCTTCTGAAATGCTGGCCGACATGATATGGCCTTCTTTTGTCTTTAAGAAAAAGAAAAGGATTCCTTTTCTTTAATGCTCTATGACGTAAGTGCTTACGTCATGTTTCTTGTCCTTCTTCTTTATGCTACATCAAGCATGGTCATGATCTAGCATTTTGCATGCTAGCTTCCATGTTTCTTCGGTGGCTCCAAGCCTGTGAAGTTCGATGTCCAATATTCTCTTCTTGAGTTCTTTGGACTTGGATTTTCCTTTAGTAATCAAGACCCAATCACTGTCTTGATCGATAACTTTACAATCTTCTTTGTAAAATCTGGTTAGAATAGCGTATAAGGCTTTTATCCCTAATGCTCTTCTTGTTTGGATCCATTTTTTATTAAGGTGAGGTAATTTTTTATCAACCCCTGTGGCCTTAACATTAAAATCCTTAATCTTCTCAACTGTAATATAGTTAAGAGTAGGATAATAAACTTGCAAATCCTGGCATTCCATTGATATGCTGTAGAACCTGCAGTAAACTCCATTGATGAAAAAAGCCAAAAGCTTTTCAAAATAATATATATATATATATATATATATAAAAGCTGGATATAAAAAATCTGATGTGACATCTCTCTATGATCAGCATTTTTATTTGTCTTTTATCTCTCTTTTTTTGGATTTGTTTTCTATTTTTAAATTGATATTTTTTAAAACTGAAAGTATTTAAGAATCTTACCCAATTAATCACCTCTACTTAAAAACACCCCTTAAATTATTATACATTTAAGTAAATGGAAGATGAAAAAACAAAAAAACTTTTCATTTCTTATAACTGTTTATACAGTTTGCCTATAGATTAAAAAAATATTGACCATCCATTGTCAACAATGAATTCCATGATTTCACTTCTTCTTCTTCCGTTTCTTCACATTTATCAATTCATACAAAAACAAAAAATTTAAGAAAAAAATTGATGTGTACACTTTTGTTAGAAGTGAATGTCAACATTTGATATTACATATCTGTTGGCATACATAATTCTATTCCATCCAAAAATAAAAGAGGAAGAGGAAGAGAAAGAGAGAATATATTGGTATAGGAAGAAAGACTACACAATAAATGATTCTTCTCAAAATAAAAGACTTTTTCAAAGAATGTTACACTATAATTCCTCCTACATGCTGAGACAAATTTTACCTGATTGAGAAATTTATAGGAAGGGTGATTAGTGTTCAAATGCCAAGAAGAATTATTTAGAAGAATTATCTATTTATGGAATTCAAATTAAATTAGGAGAAGAATAAGATAGAATTATTTAAAGAAAAAATCAATCTATTTATGGAATTCATATCAAATTAGAAGGAGAATAAAAAAAAAATTATAATTTGAAAAGGAGCCAAAATTAGTGCTTACATTATTTATTTTAACTTATTTATTCTACTAATTTCGTTTTTTTTTTATCACAAATACTTTCCTCATTTATTTTTTATTTATGTGTCTTTAATTAAAGTTTATATCTTTATCATTAAATCTCTTTATATTTATATTTAGAAGAATTATCTATTTATGAAATTCAAATTAAATTAGGAGAAGAATAAGATAGAATTATTTAAAGAAAAATCAATTTATTTATGAAATTCATATCAAATTAGAAGGTGAATAAAAACAAATATTTTATAATTTGAAAAGGAGCCAAAGTTCGTGCTTACATTATTTATTTTAACTTATTTATTCTACTATTTCGTTTTTTTATCACAAATACTTTCCTTATTTATTTTTTATTTATGTGTCTTTAATTAAAATTCTTTAACATTAAATCTCTTTATATTTATATTTTAATATATAGATGAGATATCGCCGGATACAAATTTGTTTAGTAATTAATATTCAATGACACAATTGATTTTTATCAAATGTCCAAAAAATATTTTGTTAATGGGATCATTTCATT
>JAJOOR010022962.1:0-13723 GCA_036250505.1 Solanum acaule | reverse complement strand
TAATCTAGAGAATTTATCCATTCTAGTAGGAAGACAGAGAGGCCTTGAGAAATTGACTGAAGGATCATAACCAGCACAACTCTTTGAGTCACCATTGTTGAGCTTAAGAAATTGGAACTCATCCATAGACTGTCTAAGCATTCTCTGATTTCTCTGCTTGGCCTTGGTTGATTCAGTTAGGCTCATGTAATTTGGTCGACTACTATTGCTGTCGTCAGTTCTATCAGATGCCAACATCGTGTTTCCAGATATTGGTGTTGTTGATGCGCAGAATGAAGAGGATGCTGCTGAACTCTCATCATATCTAAATTCAGAACTTGGGCTTACGAAGAACAAGTAGTATGCCCTACCAGTGGAGGTTTAGCTGATATCCTTTTGGTGACATTGTTCTTTTTCACTTTGACGGAGCATGGTTCAGATGTCGTCTTGTCCTTATCCTCTAAGCAAGCCTTGGACTTTGGTGTAGTCTCCAAAGAATCAGTATATGCTTGTTCCATCAATCTGTTTTCCCACGGCCTTGCTGCCATCCAACGTTCTAACCAACTCCATCCACAGTTACTCTTATCATAATCAAGACTTTTGAGAGATGGAACCGAGATAGTGGTTCTAGAATCAAAATTCTGGTTTGATTTGGACTGCTGCAATAGTTCATAAAGCATCTTAATCAATCAATTACTACAAGGTTTGTTCCTAAATAGTCACTTCACTATTTACCTTTTGAGCTTGAGAGTATGCAAGTGCTCTTTCTCTCTTTAAGACTCCCTCTTGCCTCATGTGTATCTTTGTTTTGACCTCTTCAAGAGTCCGTTTACTGTCACACCATCCTTCCTGGTAAAATTCAGAAAAGAAGAAATGTGTCAAGGAAATTTAACCACTACTTTTTTATCTTTGACCAAAATAAGTAAGATTTCTACCTCGGCTTCTTTCATGGGGTCGAGTTTGCCGCGGTGTTCCTCTATTATCTTCTGCACAGCCTGCCCCTCAATGGACATACGTACACGACGAGCTCTAACCCGGGCTTGTACCCGTACCAGAGCTTGCATACACCTAAGAGTCACTGCAGCTTGCTTTCTTACTTGTCTGCCCCTAACAAGAGCTTGAAGCCTTACCAATCCTTTCAAGGCCCTAAATGCTCTTCTTGCCTAAAATGTCAATTAGACACATCAATATCAATTTGGAGGAATATAGAATATTAAAACAGATCAATCTTATCAGCAGAGAGGATCAGATGCTGTCGAAACAGATATTTCTGTAAACATTCCGAGTTGAAACATGTATTCTAGGCTAGAAAACTAGTATTAGATAAAATATGTCATTCATAGCTCATTATGCAGAAAAGACAGTAGACAAAATTTCTGAGCCTACTGGTAGTTTAACTTAATAAGTCTATGAATCATAACACATATGTTGTTCAAATGAAAAGACTATTATTGGATCTCCCCACTGATCCCTCTCACCCATTTTCTAGTTAACTCGAACCTCAGGACACTAAAAGTGAATTAGGAGATACCCCGCGACATCAACACAATCATGTTGGGAAAAAGCCATCATGATTCTAAATTGGCGTTTGACCATAGATTTAGTTGAAACTTGAAAAAATGGGTTTTTGAAGTTGTGTTTAGACGTGCATTTTACTTTGAAAATATTTGATGTTTTGTGAGTGCAAGTGAACCAAACTAAGTTAGGGGGTCATTAGACCATAGCTTGCTTCTGAAAAACGTTGTTAGGCTAGCGCGACTCGCTTTGCTCTTCAAGCTTCGCCCCCCTTACTCAACCTCAACATCTATAAAAAAGCCCTTTCTCCGTTTAGTTCATAAACAAACAATTTCTGCAACCCAAAATCTACAGTCAAACGGGAGCTAAGGTACTGGAGCAAAATATTTTGATAAAACTACATGACCAGCAGGTTTCAAGAACAAGCAAATGTGAAGTGCAGAGAGCAATAAAAGGAAAAACAAGAAATCTAAAAGGAATACCAAGAATCCACGAAAGGTAGTTTGAATCCTAATTGCAGCCCATTCTTCCCTAACAGCCTTAAAATCTTTAGGAGGAGCTCTAACCACAGTAGCTACAGCAGCTGTATAAGCATCATTATTCACTGATGAACAATCAGACCCTTCTGACCCAACACCATTTCTCTGCTTCAAACCCTTAACATCACTCCTCCATATCTTCCATTTCTTAACCTTCTTCTCCTAAACAACAACAAACACAAATTCAACAAAAAAATAACGGTAATCAAGAAGCATAAAGATTCAATTTTTTATCACTTACATGATCCTCTTTTTCAGACTTCTTGAATCCTATCAATGCTTTCACCCATTTTCCAGAAGCACCCATTGTGTTTTAGACAAGAAAGGTTTCACCTTTGGAGAAGTCAAAGCAGAAAGAGAAAGTTCTTGTTAACTAAATGCTTCACTTTGAAGGGAAAAAAGGAAGTTAACAGGGAGTATTAATGAGGGAAAAATGATTTAATTATTTTTTTCCTTTGAAAATGACTTGAAAACATAAAAAGATTGCAACTTTTAATGGGTAGTTTTTGAGATATGGGATACGTGGGTGTAGTGGGGGTGGGGTGCGGGGTGGGCTGACTGCATTGTGCAAAGAGCCGTTGGGTTTTGAAATTCAAAAAAAGAAAAAAAAAAAAAAACAGGTCGACACTATGGTCTTGTTTGAGTTTTCCAGTTTTCCCGCTTTGGGGGAATGGGAACAAAAAAGGACACTGGTTTTTTTTGAAATTACAAAAATGGGAGCTTTTGTATTTGACCCTAAAAAGGAACGACCCGTTTTATGAAAAGGTGAACATAAACATCAAAAAGAAGCAGACAAACAATCTACAAACTTACTGTTCTTAAGATCTCTTTTTCTCTCACTTACCTAATTTATTGTAATGCTTCCATTTTATATTATTTCAAATATATTCTTGAACAAATTATGTGAAAATTACAATTAAATAATTATTTCTTAAAAAAAACTAAAAAGAAAAGTAGGTCAAACAAATTAAAACAAAGAAAATAGTATTTTGTTGTATTCACTCCAATTTATACTCCCTCTGTCCCTAATTATTTGTTCACTTTTGAATTGACACATTTATTAAAAAAATAATTATTAACATAGTGAGTTTATAATTTTATCCCTATTAATTATAAAGTGGATGAATTAAAAACTTAAGAGTTTCAAGAAGGTATACATTTTTTAAAGTAATTAATTAAGGGTATAATAGGTAAAAAAAAATTGTCCTTTCTTGATTTATCAAAATGGACAAGTAATTACGGACAACTAAAAATGAAAAGTGGACAAGTAATTAGGGACAGAGGGAGTATTACTTAAGTTAATTTGACATAATTCTTGAGATAATTTTTTTATTAAAAAATTATTTTGCTAAACTAACTTTATTCATGATATTTTAAAATTTTAAATTTGACTACTACTTTTATGTACAGTAAAATTTCATTAAATTAATACTCTGTACATTAATAATTTCTCTAAGATAATATTTTCTCTGATTCCGACTTGGGCCAATGGAAAAATCACATATTCGATAAGATAATAAGATAATATATTTTTAGAAAACTCGTATATAAATATATGGTTCTGTTAATATTATAAATTAATAATGCTTTAAAAGTACAAATATATCTAAGACAATCTAGTGAAATATGATTTTTTGTAGTGATTTGTTTTTTAAAAAAATAAAAAATCTAGTTGAAGTTCATATCTAACTTTTCTTATTACATCCAAAAGTTTCAGTGTTGTCTTTTTGAACTGCACCATAAAATTGTAAAGAGGTTTAGATGCGATAAGTGTTTCCTTACGCATAACTGGTTCCAAAGATATTGTAGTATTTTCAACTTCATCATTAACATTGTTTATTTTGATGGCATCCATAATTTCTTCTAAGCTTTGGACCTCTAAACATGTATTATTTTCATCCGGGTAATCCAATATGTTATTGACGTTCATTTTATTATGGTAACTAAGATCATTAATCTTGACCTCAAGTTCATGAATGACGTTTTCACAAGTGGGTTCATTCAAATTCTCTGAAATTTTATCTCCCCAATGAATTTTGCAATGGCGAAAATAATTTGCTATTGTCTCTTGCTAAACATTTGTCATCCAAATTGGAATCGCAAAATTGATAGCATCCAAAACATTAATCTTTCATGGATCATGTTTGTCCTACTTCGTAGCCTTCTAATATCCTATGATAAAATCTGTTGTTAGATAATACATCTTGAAAACTCTTATTATCCCAGCATCACAATGTTGAAGTTTTGATGTCATGTTGGGTGGCAAGAAAAACAATTCAACATTTTTTTCTGTAAATTCAATAAATATGATACATAAATTAGTAAGATACGATGATTTTGATGTAATCAAAATTAACCCTCATTGAATCTCAAAACACTCTTCAAATTAATAAATATTAAATTATCGATTAAATAATATCTCTACAAAATAAATAGTATTTGATAATCATACCTATATTAAATTAATAAGGTTTTAATAGTCATTTATAATAAGGTTTGTACAGGGGGAAGGTAATAAAGCACTTTTGATATGATAATATGAACAAATAAAAAATTAGTAAATGTAAATGGGAAAAAGGTTCGATTTACCAATTAACTTTGTCATTTAGAGCTGACTTATATATATCTCTAATTTTATACAAATGGCTCACATATACCCTTTTCCTCTAAAGGAAGTGGAAAAAATAATTTTAATTTAATTTGTTAATTATTTTTAAAAAAACAAATATAATCCATATGTGGTATATTTGTTCCTCCTCACACATATTTTCTTTTTTACTTTTTTTGTTTCAACAACTAATTTAAATTTATTATTTTGATGGTCAAATTTATTTATGTTTCATTAATTTTTCTTGTATTATAGATGCCCCAATTTATTTTTACAAATACAAAAACTAAACTAAAATATAGCCGAAAAAATAGTTTTAAATTATAATATAGCCACAAAAAAGTTAGTTTTAATTTTTTTCTTTACAATAAAGAATGAAAGAAAAAAAATAAGTATAAGAAACTCAAATAATAATAATCAAAGAAGTCAAAAATTATTTTATGTATGAAAAATATTAAAATATACCTTGAACTTTGCTAGAAGAATCATATATACCCCTACATGATTTTAAAAAAAAATAAATTAAAAGTCAAAAAATATATATTTGAAACTAATTTTTTCATTTTTGTAGATGAAGGGTATATACGAGCTCTTTTTGTAACGGTAGGGGTATATGTGAGCAATTTGTATAACGGTAAGCGCATATATAAAGTAATTTCATAATGATGAGTATATCAACTCTAAATGACAACGCTAAATGTACTCCCTCCGTTTTAAAAAAATGACCTCCTTTCCTTTTTAGTCTGTTTCAAAAAGAATGACCTATTTTTTTTTTGGTAATATTTTAATTTCAATTTTCCACGTGACATGTTTAAGGCCACAAGATTAAAAGAAAATTTTGTACATTTGACATAACTTTAATTTAGAACCACAAGATTCAAAAGTCTTCTTTATTTTCTTAAACTCCGTGTCAAGTCAAACTAGATCATTCTTTATGAAACGGAGGAAATATATTAGCTCTAAATGACAACGTTAGAGATATATCAGGCACTTTTCCCATGTAAATTTGGTACTAAACAAACAATAAATATTTTACGAACGAACAAAAAAAATAGAAAAATAAAAGTATAGTAAATGTAAATATGTAAAGACAGAATGGTATTGCATTGGATCCCATCTAGGGACTGTCCTCTGCTCTGTTATTTTTGAATTTTGGAGCAACAGTCATACAATTTAAATTCAAGTGCTCAATTATTGGCTTATATTTCAAATTCAAGTGCCCACTCATAAGATTTCTCTTTTTTTATACAACTATGTTGTGGACGGATGCAAAAAAAAAAAAAAAAATCAAAAATGGAAGTAGAAGAATACAAATTTTTATCACAAGGGAAGGTTATTTTTAAAATGAATATTGAGCATGGATTTCAGAAAATGTGTATTTACGGAATGAAATAATTTGATTAGAATGTTAATAATGAACTTGTGAAGTCCTTTGAAGAATCTTTTAGAAATGATATAGACCAAACCGTTTATTTACTTCAAAAAGAATTTGAATAATTCATAAATCAAAGTGTATAAAAATATTTTTCGCTTTCTATATAGTGATAAAAAGTTGAGATCAATAAATACAAAAAAAAGGACCTTGAATGTTCCTTAAAACATAATGCATAGGTACTCTAATATTGATGATTACTAATCTAGAAAATCAAACAGTAAAAAAAACTTGATTATTTTTCAAATATATATATATTGCTTATAGAATAATATTAATAATTGTCTCAATAAAAAAATATTTTCAAAATTCAAATTGATAAAATCTTACTCAAGATCAATAATGTTTCAAGAGACTAAATGATTACTATCTTATTAATTGAAAAGGAATTTCAGAAAATATTGATTATACAAAAAGTGCATCACTAACTTTGCATCTCAAAAAAAATAAAAATACAAAGATAGACTTCAAATAAAAATAGAAAAGAAATAAAATAATTATTAAAATATATTGAGTCGTCTGTGTTATATTTCTATAAAAAGACCCCTAAATATAATACTCTATTTCTTCACATATATTGAATTATTAAAATCTCAAATTCACCTTTTACTCTTGTCCATTGTGTCTACAATAACTAATGCTAGCTAGTTTTTTTTATTATATATAGGTCATGCTCATGCACTCATGCTAATGCCACTTTCGTAATGGGCTACTATAATTCTTTTCTTGTTAGTACTACATGAGTCACGTACATGCAGACCTAAGTAAATGAGTGATCCAAAAAAAAGTAATTAAATGTGTTATTTTTAGGTTGATAGTTACTTGACAACCCTTCTTTGAAATTTGAGAATAATTGGTGAACTTTTTAAATAAACTCATGTAACCATCACTCTGTTGCTGGCCAATTTCAATGTCTTCTTCTACGTGTGGAGAAACGTTCAATATGTAAATAAATTTATTGGAGTAATTTCTCAAGTACTTTGTAAAAATTTAAGTAGATGAACGATAAGATACAAATTGTACCCTAAAGCAAAAACGTAAACTATGATAACACATTTTTTTAGAAGATGAATAATTAAGGTCTAGTACGGTCACACGGAAAAATGAACTTGAGATTAATTGTTGGATTAATAGTTATTATCAATGTTTTAAAATGTGTTTTTTTGAGCTAGTCTCAAAGTGAGCTCCTGGATGCGGCGTACCAAAAATGCTAGGCATATATATATATATATAAAGTGTACACTCTAAAATTTGAGGCGTAAGTCATATGTATAAAAGTGTAAGTTTCGAACATAAATTTGTAGAAATTTGATTTGTATTATTTTTAAAATATTTTTGGATTTTATACTATTACTTTAGATCCGATGTTGTTGTTTTTTGTATTGGCCAGTTAAAGGATTAATGAATAAATTAGTATTATGTGACGTACTTGCTTCAGTTGTCACTTGTTCATGTTGTTTGTTGTTTATCACCTGCTAAGTGCTATAGTTGATTTTATACTATTACTTTATGCATATTAGTTACTATTATGAGTCGGCCGATGATATCTACTCAGTATATGTTGCCCTGTATTGAGTCCTACTTGTGTTTTTCTTTGGTTTTCTTTCGTGGAATGCAGCGAGTGTACCAACGACTTCTACTTGTCCTCAGCTCTAGCCAGTCTCCAGCATATCAGGTTCCAGGGTGAGGTTGGATTCTCTTGGTCATGGCATGATGTCCTTAATTTTCGGACATTAACTATTTTATTCATTTTTTTTGGTGTCTTTAATGCTCTTAGACTTAGTATTTGAAGATTAGATGTCCTTGATGTGATGACTTTCAGGTTTTGGGAATGACATATAGTAGACTTTAATGGATTTGTGTTCTTACACTAATAAGATTTAAGCTTCCGCATTATGGTTAGTATTTGGTAAGTTGAATGATAGATATAAGTTGGGGTTGAATTCATTGGTTCACTCACCTATGAGGTTGAGTGTGGGTGCCACTCATGACTCGGTTTGGGTCGTGACAAACTATATATATATATATTAGTGTAATAACTTTTTGAAAAAATTAACATGAATATAGATATGTGAATCCGCACTCGAAGCATCACATAATGCAATGATGATTGAGTGTACCTCTTTAATTGAGGTTAGAAATTTAAATCTTTTATCTATTCTTTTTCTTTTTGAAGAAATAATGGGTAGTACCTTTCTAAATGGTTATTGATAGTGCTTTTTATGTTTTAATTAATATTTTTTCTTTAACCCTTCAAAATTTTCAATTCTATCACATTGGAAATTCCTAAAAGAAAATTATGACAGTAAAAATTTCCAAATGATTAAATCAAAATGTGTATATTGAAACTAGTACAGTAGTACTAATGAATGCTATAACATACCGTCAATAGGTTTCAAGTGATCTCAATACATCTTGATATGAAATATAACTATATATAATACATGAACCTTTTGTTTTACTACTATTTTTAAAAGATAAAAATTAATTTCAGACTTATAGTTTTAAAAGTAGGACGAATTTAATGATAAGAACATAAAGATTAAATTAATCAATTTATATCTTAGATTCACTTTCATTAATAATACATACATTTTCCTACAATTCTGAATATGTCTCTCGATGAAAGAGTACAAGAAGAAAAGAGTTAAAATCAGATATATTTAACGTCCTTAAATTCTGTCGATATGCCCCAACTTGCAACGATAAATTATAAAAGTATACTTGTGATACTTGGTTGACTTGAGCACACATCTCAATTTTGAAATCTATCCTCTAAATATTGTTTCTGCTTTAGAAATTTGAAAACCTTTAATTTCATGACCTAACAACGAAATTATTGAATTCAATGTAATACTTATGTAATAGAACTTCTAACTCTGTCCTTGTTACCCAACGATCAATATTGCACTAGATCCTAGAAATAGACAAACAAATATCAGAAGTTACACCACACATCATAAACATCATCCAATTATGAACTCCTTTAGTATAAAGTAATATTTATTGTAAGGCTAATAAGATGTTTCTTGTTATCGAATCTCATCTTGTTCCCATCCATGTTTTCATGAATGAATATAAGTTATATGACTATGTAAGGAGTCATGAATGAATATAAGTTATATGACTATGTAAGGAGTAAGGACCACATAAAGAATATATACAAGGACCACATTCTCTACATCGATCAAACAAACTTAAAACTAGCTAGTGTCGCTATATAATTTTTTCTTTTAACCTTTTAGATTGCATCTTAGTTCGTTTGGACATATATTATGAAGTCATGATTTTAAATTAGTGTCTAAATATGTGACTTGAAAGCATGATTTAAAATTATGATTTAGAATTTTGAATTGTGATTTCAATTTTTTTTTAAATGTAGAACTTGACCAAAGATTTGATATTTTATATAAAATTAAGGACCTATCACTTTAAATTTTGAAAAAAAAAGACCTATGTTCAGTGTAAAGAGATTTTTCGTACAATGTGAAAAAATTATTTTAAAGAATAACTAGTTATTTTTATTATTATTGACTAGTGAATTTTATAAAACTATGTATATTTGAAAATTTGTATTGAAATAATTTAATTGTAAAATGAACAATAAAGATAAGAGATGATTTATGTTTGCGGCGTCTTAGGATATATATTCTGATTTATGTTTGCAGCGTCTTAGGATATATATTCTGATGTCTTGTTTATAAACTATATATGATTTGCTTATTTGGTAATATTGTGTAAGAATTTGAGAAATTCTGATTGTTATCACAACTTGATGGGTTATCATGTTTATGGTATAAAATTCAACTTAAAACATTCAAATTGCAAATTTAAACAAAATTTCAATTTCGAATCATGAGTTAATATTTCATGTCCAGATTGATCCTTTGGACTTGGCGACAATTATAAGCATTTTTTTTTATGCTTAATTAGTTTGTTGGATTAGGGCATTTTTCATTTGTGTTAAGATGTAAATGTGACCTTGACAGTCTAGCTTTATTTGTGGTAAAAAATACATAAATTTCATTGTATCTTATTTCTATGTTTATTCAAATTATAAAAATTTCATTAAATTATACATCAGAAATCTGCTGATACATAGCTCACGGATTGCAAATGATACATTACTTAATATGAGGGATGTATCTAAGAGGAGATGGTGGTGTATCCGAGATGGAAATAGAGATGTATTCGAGAGAGAATTTTTGTAATTTTTTTAAGTAGTAAGAAATTTTAGAAATTATTATAACATAAGAAGTGTGTTTATGTAAAAAAAATTTATCGTAATTTGTAATCCTACAAAACAAATGACATTAGGGGTATTACTTTGAGATCAATACTGGTACGGTTTCAATTCTTTTCCTTTTGTAAATTGGAAAAAAGGAATTAAGAATAGGGTCCAAATTTGAAATATTAATTTCCTTTTTTCCTTTATAATTACAGAAGTCAAAACAAGAGATTATGTAGCCAAAGAGACACACAGAGACTCGCATCAAATGTGAGGGTATTAAGGGGTCGTTTGTTTGATAGGTAAAATTAAGTCGGTATTAATAATACATAATGTAAAGTTTAGTTATTTTATTTTATACCCTGGATAATTAATATATAGATTATCTCATAACTCATATATACATTATTGTATTAAGGGGTTGTATGGCAGAGTATATTTTTAGAAAAAATAATACATGTATTAACTTTGTGTATTATCAATATCTTATTAATTTGGTACACTTTTTCAATATATGTATAACTGATGCTTGCATTAGTTTTACACTCTACTATGTATTAAAGTGTGTATTACAAAATATATGGAAATTCGTAGTATAAGTTACTAATGCAAATGATTTTAATGCATGTATTAGCATGATCAAAGACACAATTGTCCCTCAAAATCTTTTCCATATCTTTTCACCATATTTATGGAGGGTATTTTTATAAACAAATAATTCTTTATAGAAATTATGCAATGCATGTTATCTTTGATATACCAAATCAAACACTGCATAAGAAATAATCTCAATATAAATAATACAACTAATTACAGTAAAACATCTCTGAATTAATAAATTTATAAGATTATATTTTTTTCCGATCCCGACTTAGGCCAGTGGAAAAAATTATAGATTTTGATAAAATAATAAGATAATATATTTTCAGAAGAGCCCTATGTAAATAAATGGTTCCATTAATATTATAAATTAATAATTTTTAAAATTACAAAAATATCTAAGACAATTTAGTGAAATATAATTCTAGTGTTTTTTTTAAAAAATAAAATAAATCTAGTTAAAGATCATCTCTAACTTCTTTTTATTGTATCCAAAAGTATATGTGTTGTCTTCTTGAACTTCACAAAAAAAAAAACATGAAGAGGTCTAGACGCGATAAGTGATTCCTTATGCGTAACTAGTCCCAAATGTATAGTATCTTCTTCAACTTCATCATCAACATTGTTTTCTCGATGCTATCCACAATTTCTTCTAAACTCTGGACCTCTGAACATGTATCATTTTTGGCCGGGTAACCGAAAAGGCTATTTACATTCATTTTACTGCGGTAACCGGGATCATTAAGCATGACTTCGAGTTCATGAGTATCGTTTTGACAAGTGTTTTCATTTTAATTCCTTGAGGCTTTATGCCCAAATGAATACACTCTTTAAATTAATAAGTATTAATTTATTGATTAAATAATACCTCTATAAAATAATAATATTTCATATTCCCGATAATATTAATTTAGAAAGATTTTATTGTATGTCATCATTACTTACACATCATTCTCATCACTGTTCTTATACACTTGATAGAGTGTCTTCGAAGAAATAATGCATGCATTAAATTTGTGTATTAGTTAACCTTATTTGGTTGTGCATTGAAATGTGTATTACTACTACATGAAAATCCATGATATTAGTAATGCAATGGATTTTAATGCATACATTAGCATGATTAAAGATTTAATCGTCTCTCAAAACCTTTTTTTTAACATCTTTTCTATCATATTTGTGGAGGGTATCTTAGTAAATAAGCAAATAAAATTTAAAATTATACAATGCATTTTATTTTTAATACATCAAACCAAATAATGTATAAAAAATAATATTTGCATAATTAATAAAAACATAACATATACTAATATTACTAATACATTTTATTTAACATTATTTTTAGTATCAAATGACCCCATATATTGCTTTTTATACCTAGTACTCCCTCCGTCCCATTTTATATGTCACATTTTTACTTTGCACTTGCATTAAAAAATGATGTAATTTTACCCTTCTACACTTATTTAATTTTTTTTGGAACTCAAGTTTTCAATCAATGAATATGAATTAATTTAACCAATGAATATGAATTATTTACTTAGCTTTTCTAAGTTGGTCAAATGTATATTTCAAGGCTAATAACTCACAAGGGTAAAAAAGAAACAATATGGTAATTTATACATTGATTTTATGAAATAACAAGTATTATGAACCAACTATTTATAGAAATTGATGACATATAAAATGAGATGGAAGGAGTAATAACTAAACTAAAATAGTACTCCCTATGTCCCTAATTACTTGTCTACTTTTGAATTGACACACCTATTAAGAAAATAATTAATGACATAGTGCGTTTGTCATTTTACCCCTATTAATTATGAAGTGGATGAAAAGTTCTACATTTTTCAAAATAATTAGTCATTTAGTTGAGGGTATAATAGGTAAAAAGAATTTGTCCTTTCTTGATTTGTCAAAATGGACAAGTAATAGGAACAATTATAAAAGAAAAAGTGAACAAGTAATTAGGGACAGAGGAAGTACCAAACATGTTGTCATTGTAATTTAATGCATGAATACTTGGTTTTCAAAGGAATATGTGATTTGGGTGTGGAAAGTCTGAATCAATGAATAAATAAATAACTTAGAAAAGCACACGATTGATCAGAAGTTCACTGCAAAGAAAGAAAAAGAAACATAGGCATGTCTATATAGTCAGTCAGACAGACACTTTTTTCAAGTTCAATTAAATACTGCCATTAGAATTGTGCATTTAATGTGTCTTCTCTTCGAGGCTTTGACCAAAACAAAGTATTTAATGCCCTTTACCTCTTTATTCACATTTAACTATGTTTATGTACAACTAATTGGGATATTATAATACCTGCAGACAGTACTACATATGCTCTCCTTTTGTTTTCAAAGTTTTTGGTAACAACGTAGTAACAAATTGGTTTGAGTTAAAAGAAGAAATTGAAGTCAGTACTATTTGTTTGAAGAGAGAAGTATAAAAATAACTTTAAATTTGACGTGAATTATTAATTTCATTATTGAACTTAAATACACCTACGATTTTGCCATATGAGTGAAATACACCCCTAAATTCTCGCCAAATTTAGGGTGTTTTCAAAACTTCTCTCGACTTTTTGTTAAGAGCTTTGTGCTTTCACAAGAGTTTGATATAACTTGTTATGCCATGTGGCAGATCAAGGATGTATTGGGGGTGTATCTAAGTTTAGTTAACAAAAAAAAAAGAAGTGTTTTTAAAAATGTCAATTATTCTAAAACAAAACTAAAAATTTGCACCAAGTTAAATGATATTTTCGTTTAAACTATCGGACATGTACAAATGTTTGCAATCATTCTCAATTGTGCATGCA
>JAJOOR010022961.1:0-15535 GCA_036250505.1 Solanum acaule | reverse complement strand
CGGGGAGGAGGGGGGAGGGGGGGGGGGTTGAGAAGTAATTCAATGATACTTGACCAAGTCTTAGTTTCCTTTGTGCTAGACTAATAGCTAATTAGTAATTAGTGGGTACCTAAATTTTAGTATTTCAGTTCTGTTGTAAGCCTATTTAATAGGAAGGTCTCTTAGTTTCAAGTTTCATAAGAAATAAAGAAGACCACGGTAGCTTTTTCTTCTCTTTTGCTCTATTTTTCAGTTCACTTTCTCCTTTACTTCCTTTTCTTTACAACAGTTGTCATTCACTTGGAGAGTATGGAACATAAACATCAAAATATACTTTTTCGATATATTACTAACAAAATTATTGTACTAAGTAATTTTGTCAACGAACAAAACTAATCCTTAGTGTCTTTCTTTTAACTTCAACACATATATTTATTCAAGGCTGTAAATTATAATGAAAACGTATCATATATTTTCTACACAAACTTTTTAAAATTCAGATTAAAGATCATTTTAAACTGCAGGGGCTTGCTGGTGAACTCAATGAGTGCACTACACCTTGTCTCACAATTATATAAAATAGAAAAAAACTTGGGTTGTACATGTGCATCTCATATCTATAGTATTGTATTAATTGAGTGAAACAATTAGATTTTCATGTTTTGTAATTGGTTGTGTTCTCATGCATCATCTCTTTTAACTAAATAAATGATAAAGGGTAAGTATGCTGTGTCTTTGTCCCCCAATTATAAAAATTTAGTGATGGAAAAGTAAACGATTTGGAAAAAATCAAAGAGATTAAATCTGCAAGACTCTATCTTTTAGTTATTCCAACAAATAAATAGAAATATGCTTCTCTTTCTTCACTTATGTATACACTAGTAAAATTACCCGCGCTTTGCGCGGGAAGTTAATATCATGGAATTTATAAAATAATACTTAAAACCTATAAAAATAAATATGCTTCTCTTTCTTCACTTATGTATACATTGGAACAACTCTTCAAACCTAACTTATCTTTGGTTTGTTGAAGTTGTACACAACAACATGTTCAATCTCTCTATCAATGTCTTTTTGCTATGCAATTTTTTATTGACGATACGACAAAGGAAGCTAAAGACATTGAAACTCTTAAGGTTATAGAAAAGAGGATCAGAGATGTAATACACAAAGCAGAAGATAAATTTGATTCAAGCCTAAGAAGCATTGTTTTAGCTGATACAAAGAAAGATGTCACAGACTTAAACTTCAACTAAACTCTTTGTACAACACTCAACAACTTACGATATTTTCACGATCTTGTAATATTTCTTGCTTTTTCTTGATTTGTTACAAATGAATGCTCTCCTATGTATACTTCACACCTAAGGGCTAAAGTACAAAAACAAATTTCTATACAAGTCCCTACATATTTACAAATAGGCCACTCTTCTAGAATTCTCTACAAGTCTAGCCCTTCCAAGTAATATTCTACAGTCTTCTTCAAACCTCTCTGAGACTCTAGACTCTTCCCACTAAGGCTAGCTCACTTATTCTTTAATTTCATGCCCAAGTTGTATGACAAAGTTACGGGTCATGCAAGGGGCTTGTAAATACTTCGAGGAAAAATTTCTAAAAGTAGAAAAAGATGTTGATTCTCCCAGGAAAGAAGAGCCACAGATTGAGTTTAACAAGCATTGAAAAAAAATCTAAAGAACAAATCCTCACCAGAAAAAAAGAGAGTACAATTTAGGAAAATACAATTGTTGGGATGGAGGATGACTTCAATGCCATACTTGAACACCTCACTACCCAAACAGACAATTTAGCTGTCGTACCAATTTTTGGTATGTGCAATATAGGTAAGACAACTCTTTCCAATAAAGTTTATGATGATTATATTTGTTCTCACTTTGATAAACATGCATGGGACACTGTCTTCGAAGAATACAAAGAGAGACAAATGCTTCTTGAAGTTGTCTTTACAATTATAGGAAGCAATCAAGAAATGAGCGATGATCAACTAATGAAGATTGTGTAAAGAGGGCTGAAGGGTGGGAGATTTCTAATTCTCAGAGATGATAGATGGAGTACTGAAGCATGGGACCAAATACAAAGAATATTTCCAAATAATGACAATAGAAGTCGAATTCTATTAACCACTCGACTCTTGTATGTTGCTGATTATGTCAACTATTTTGATTTTCCACCTCATAGAAAATCTTATTTAAGTCTTGATGACAGTTTGAACTTAACCAAAAAATCATTCAAAAAAGTATTTGTTTCCTCCTCTACTTGTAGAAGTAGGGAAGCATATTGTACTACAATGTCGAGGATTACCTCTCTCGATTGTTGTCGTTGCAAGATTTCTTGGTCAAATGTACCTAACACATGATAATTGAAAGAATGTTAAGGAAAATCTGATTTGATTCTTTGGTACTATATCCGAATTGTTTCAATCAATTATTTCTTTGGAGGTTTTCCTGAAGCTAAAGAGATTAATGTTTCCAAATTGATTAGAAACAATAAAAGGTTAGAAGTGGTCATGGTCAACGAGAAGGTAGAGGACGTGGAGCATATCAAGGTACAATTGAAATGAGGTATGACAAATCTAAAATTAAGTGTTATCACTATCATAAAATTGGACATTAATCTTGAGAATGTCGTAGTACTGTTGAAGAGACAGTTAATCTTGTTGACAACAATAAAGACGTAGATGAGTCAAGTTGTTATTAGCACTCAAAGAAGAAGATACAAATGATTGTAGTTTATGGTATCTTGACAATGCTGCAAGCAATCATATGTGTGGCCACAAAGATAAGTTTGTGGAGATAACGAAGATAGTGAAAGGTAATATGTCTTTTGGAGATACCTCAAAGATCCAAATTGAAGGGATATGTACGATTTTGATATCTTGTAAAGATGGTGGCCATAATTTGATTAACAATGTTTATTATGTCCCAAAATTGAAAAGTAATATTTTGAGTTTGGGTCAACTTCTTGAAAAAGAATACGATATCCATATGAATAATATGGATCATTGGCATAGAGATTCAAGTAACAACTTGATTGCTAAAGTTCATATGGCAAAGAATAGGTTGTTACCTTTGAATCTTAAAATCATTGATGCAAGTGTTTGAAGGCTAATGTGCAAGATGACTCATGGTGTTGGCATTTGTGATTTGGGCACTTGAACTTTGAAGCACTCAAATCAATGGGAGACAAGAATATGGTTGATGGGATTCCATTAATCAACCATCCAAATCAGTTGTGTGAAGCTTGTCTTCTTGGAAAACATGCAAGGAGAAGTTTTCTAGAGGAGACTACATCAATAACAAGTAAGCCACTTCAACTTGTACACACCGATGTGTGTGGTCCAATCGATCCACCTTCTTTTGGTAAAAGAAAATACTTCTTGCTCTTTATTGATGATTTCAGTAGAAGACTTGGTATACTTCTTGAAGCAAAATTTTGAAGTTTTTGTTGCCTTTAAAAATTTCAAATCACTTGTAGAAAAAGAAAGTGGCTCTGAAATAAAAGCATTAAGGTCCAATAGAGGAGGCGAATTCACTACAAAAGAATTTAATGACTTTTGTCAATCTCATGGAATTCGTCGCCCTCTAACGACACCTTACTCTCCCCAACAAAATGGAGTTGCAGAAAGAGAGAATAGAACAATTCTTAATATGGTTAGATGTATGTTGAAAACTAAATATCTACTGAAATTTTTTGGGCCGAGACTGTTTCTTGTGCAGTTTTTTTGAGCAACAGGTCCCCAACAAAAAATGTATGAGATCAAACACCTCAAGAAGCATGGAGCGAAAGAAAGCCAAATGTCAAGCACTTGAGAATCTTTGGGAGCATAGCATATACTCAAGTTCCATATCAAGGGAGAGATAAATTTGACGATCGGAGTGTCAAGTATGTGTTTGTTGGCTATGACGCGAGTTCAAAAGGCTACAAATTGTACAATCCAAGCAATAACAAGGTGGTGGTGAGTCGTGATGTTGAATTTGATGAAGAAGCATCATGGAATTGGGAGACTCCGGAAGAAAGAACATATGATTTTCTTCCATACTTTGGAGATGAAGAAGAATAGGAGACCATGGCACCTGCACAGGATGCAGCCCCACCTCATTCACCAACAAATGTTTCATCTCCATCTTCTCAAGAGAGTTCAAGTGAAAGACCACATAGGATGATGATCATCCAAAAACTCTATGATGACGATGAAGAAATTACTAATTTTGATTTTTTGTGTTGTCTCTTTGCTGATAGTGAACCAATAAATTTTGATGAAGTTGTTACTGACAAAAGGTGGAGACAAGCAATGGAGGAGGAGATCCAGTCAATAGGGAAGAATAACATTTGCGATTTAACGACTCTTCCTAAGGATCATCGAGCAATTCGAGTCAAATGGATATACAAGGTGATGAAAAACGGCCACGGAGAGGTAGAGAGATACAAAGCAAGACTTGTGGCTAAAGGCTATAAACAATGGCATGGCATCAACTATGTGGAAGTCTATGCGCTTGTTGCCCACATGGAGATGATCCATTTATTGATCACTTTAGCGGCCCAAATGTAGTGGAAGATCCATCAACTAGATGTCAAATCGGCATTCTTAAATGGATATCTTGAAGAAGAAGTCTATGTTGAGAAACCATTGGGTTTTGTGGTTAAAATTCATGAAGATAAGTTGTTGAGGTTGAATAAAGCCTTATATGGGTTGAAGCAAGCTCTACGAGCTTGGAATAATCGCATTGACAAACACTTTCAAGACAATGGGTTTACTCGTTGTCTCCATGAATATTCTTTTTACATTAAAATTCATACTAATGATATTCTTCTTGTTTGTCATTATGTTGATGATCTCATTCTAACGGGTAACAACCCAGTTTTATTTGAAACCTTCAAGAACGCTATGTCTTTTGAGTTTGAGATGACAGACATAGGGCTCATGTCATATTACTTGGGCCTAGAAGTGAAGCAAATGGACGAAGGCATCTTTATTTCTCAAGAAAGCTATAGAAAGAAGATTTTGAACAAGTTTAACATGTTTGATTGCAACCCTATGAATACCCCAATGGAATGTGGAACAAAATTGTCAAAGTATGATGATGGAGAAAATGTGGACTCCACTCTGTTCAAAAGTCTCGTAGGAATTCAAAGGTACTTGACATGTACGAGACCAGATATACTCTTTGCGGTTGGAGTAGTAAGTCTCTTCATGGAAGCTCCTACCTCCACTCACTTGAAGGTCGCTAAAAGAATTCTTCGCTACCTAAAAGATACAATCGTCCTTGGACTATTTTATTTTTCTTCTAATGATTTTAATTTTGTGGGATATATACTGTGATAGTGATTATGCAGGAGATGTTGATGATAGAAAAAGCACTTCGGATTTTGTGTTTTCCTTGGGTGATTGTGTTATTTATTGGAGTTCAAAGAAATAATCAATTGTTACTCTCTCGACTTGTGAAGCTGAATACATGGCAACGACATCATGTACTTTTCATGCTATTTGGTTGAGGAGATTGTTGAAGGAACTCAAGTTGCCGCAAATTGAAGCCACAATGATTTGTGTTGATAACAAATCTGCGCAAGCAGTTGCAAAGAAGCCAGTGTATCATGATCAGATCAGGAACATAGACGCAAGGTATCACATCATCTGAAAATGCATTGCCAAGAAAGAGGTAGATCTCAATTATGTGAAATCTCATGATCAAGTTGCGGATATCTTTACAAAGCCTCTCAAGTTTGAAGATTTTCAGAGATTGAGATCAAGCCTTGGAGTAAAGAAGAAAAATAAAAATTACGGAAGATATTTGTGGGAATAAAATCTTGGAAGCCACATTTTTTGAAATATAATTGCCACAAATGTGAAAGTTGGAAAGCCACAAATGTGAAAGTTGGTAGCCACATTTGTGGAAGTTGGTAGTCAAAGTTTGGTAGAGTTTGGCAGCCAAATTTGGTGGAATTTGGCTACCACATTTATGTCACTAATGATGTAATCAAGAGGTTCAAAAACTCTATAAATAGAGTAGTAATTGAACACTTGAAGACACAAAAAAAAAAAAGCAATAGAGAGTAGAGAGAGTAATCCACAAACTACTTATTAGTTTGTGAGAAAATAGTGTGAAAGTAATATAACTGTGAGTTGTAAGAAATAAAAGAGTGTTGAGTAGTAGTCTTTTGACACTACAAAGTTTTTCATCAATATTATTGTATTACTTATTCGGGTATCATATTTATCCCATTTTAATATTTGGTGTTGTTGTTACTCTCTTCCTATTGCTATTTAGTTTGGACATTATCCTGGGTGTGATTATCATTTTGTCCAACATGCATAGGAGTATCTAGAAGAGTTAACTGATAGAAGTCTAATTTTGGAAGGATAAGAAGTTGAAAACTCATGATCTTCTTCGCCAACTATGCCTAAGTAAATCCATATATGATCAACGGAGAGTGCTCCTTCTATCTACACTTGAAGAGAAACATGATTATCGTATGCGACATAGCAATGGTATAATTTGCACCTTTATTTCAATGCAAGTAGATATTCCAAAAAGGTTGTTTTACAGCTGAAGATGCTTAAGGTATTGGACATATTTTCAACTGAATATTATTTCTCTTATGTAATACCTCAGCTTGTATATTTGAGATATATTTCTGCAAGAGTTGAATAACTTTGCTGATATATATATATCTAATCCTCTTGAGGCAGAAAATCATGGTATTGAAGAAAAAACTTTTCTTTTCAATAACTTGAACATACTTTATCTTCGTTATTCTCCTTTTTCTGTGGAAATCATAAGAAGAACTCCGAATCTAAAAGAGCTAAAGATTTTACAATCCATTGACCCGATCATCATTTTCTCTAGGGATATTTTTCTTAAAAGGTACTTGTATACCATGGGAAGTCATGACTTTGCTGGCTAATTTACCCAATCTCGAACGGTTTTATGCATTCGCTGGAACATATTGGACACTAAATGAAGATGTTGTGGTTCACAAATTAAAATATCTACGAATTGTAGAAGCAGATCTGCCAAGGAGGGAAGCAGGTAATGATAATTTTCCGATGCTTGAGTAACTAATACTGCATGGGTTGCGTAATCTGGAGGAGATTCTCGAGAGTATTGGAGAAATAAATTCTAGCGCGATATATGATAATACAGGCATATCACGTTTTTTTTCTACAAGTTTGTAATATCTTGATATATGTTGATAAAGAAGAGATTATATGTTATGCAATTCAAAGGATAAAATCAACATTACAATGGACTAATAACATGACATATATAATTAAAATTACTAACTTCGACTGAATCATAACTGACGAACATTATCTAATGAATACAACAGTTAGTACTAACTTCGACTGAATCGTAATTCATGAACATTTCCTGATGAACACCTCAAATGACAAATGAACCTAGACACTTAATATAATATTTAAGTTTTTAATTTTACTTTCGACAACTCCATAACACGCACACTAGTAATTGGGAACTATGGAAGAAGTAGATCCACTAACCCTATTAGCAAAGGGTCCACCAACATTGAGTCCATATGAAGAACTTTAGCTAGCACAATTTGGAGGAGTCCAGGCACTTCCCAATGTCTGAAATGGGAATGCATTATTATTATGCACCATTTGTGCCTCTTTTTCAACGTTTTGCTTTAGAATTTCCAATGCCTTCTTCAAGTGTTGAAGTTGGAATAAGTTAAGTTCTTCGATAGATGATTCCCACCATACACCATCAGCTCTCTTCCTAATTTCTCGAAGGGAGTCTCCGCGATTTTTCTCCATCTAGAGAACCCCCTCGAGGTTCATGAGCTTGGTATTGAGCTCACAAATACCAGCTTCTCTACGAGCCATGATTTGTTGATTGTGGACATCGTTATTTGGTGGAGGGAGATTCCTCCCAAGAAACCTCTCCACCACGTGTCCACACTAGGGTGACCAAAGGAGGACACATTTTTGCTGTCGGGGGAAAATATCACAATGACAATTTCAGGACCACATAGCGTACAAAGTTCACTAGCCTTTTTGAACAGACCAGTACGACGCTTAGAAAATGTAACTCCTAAGTTACTCGCCTTCTTAATTTTTAGCATGTCAACCCTTTGACGATCCTTGCTGATTTTTCTTGTCATGTCTAAGCTATCACTAAGAAATTGTGATTTTTGGTCTTAACACCAACAACTTTATATAGGAAATTGTGATTTAAAATAACTTGGGGAGCCTAGAAACTTATGTTCTTTCCTTTTTTGCATTGAAGAAAAGTATTGAAAATGAAAAACATTAGATTCACTTGCCTTTAATTCTTTGTCTCGGTAGATATAGATCTTATTCTCATAATTAGACGATAAATATTTGTCCTAATTAGAACTATATTATTGGATTGCACATGACTGCCATTTTATTGAGAACAATTTTTTAAAAAAAAATATATTAAATGATTAATAAAACCCTTAGGGGTCGTTTGGTTTGCAGACAAGTTATGTTGGGATTAAATATGATGGAATAAGTTATGTTGGGATTAGTTATGATAGTATTAGTTATGTTAAGATTATTTCTTATTGGTTGTTTGGTTTGTCAAATATGCATGACATAATTTCTAAGAGTAAGTTGTGTGTTTACAAAAATACCCTCTAAGAATAAATTGTTTGTTTATAAAGAGGGTTTAAGGTGGTAATTTTGTTATTTTACATTTTTATCCCGAGATAAGTACACCACCCACAAGTAGGGATAACTTATCCCAGTCATAATTATTAATCCTGGGATAAGTTATCTGACACTTTGAAACCAAACAAAGAATTGATGGGTACTAAAAAATTATCCCACAATTATTTGTCTTTATCCATCACACCAAACGACCCCATAATGTTTTAATAGTAACACAAATTTTTCATTTACCAATGAATTTTCCTAGTGAATCATAATTTAGAGACCTACAATGTATCACATCAAGCATATGCGGGTGTTTGGATTTATAAATATTATTGTTATTTATACCGTGGTTTAGTGCTCGAATTGTAAAGGTTTTCGCTTAATCATTTTTTGATTTTAATATACCGCGTTGTTCCGACAGAAATTTCATATTGTATATAATATCCTGATGGAAAATTCGCAGATTTCTAGTAGACATTTTCACAATTATTTAAGGCTTATGATAGAAGGGAATTAGTTTACGACAAATATAGGAGTAGTTTTAAATATATACAATAAAGTAATTAGTTTACAACAAATATAACAAAGTTTAATTTACATAAAAAATAGCCAAAAATCATAGAAAGTATACATTGACTATACAATATATCTCGTTGTAAGTTTTAGAAAATAGACATTAACTATACAATATAGTTCATCATGAGCTATACTTTAAATATACATTGTAGGCACTCAAAAAGTTGATTGAAGGATCACTTGGTGTAATTATACCAAAGAATTATTTGAAGAAGAAAAAACAAGTACGACTAAAATGACAACATTCATAATTTCACAAGTTAAAAGTATCCCTCTTCACTCTCAGCAAGACAAAAGCACTAATTATTTATTTAGAACTTAATTTATATATATATATATATAAATTAGTAAATGTTAAACAACTCACATTTCAAATATTATTTTGATTTGTATTGGATTTATTTAACAACAAACAACTCTCTCTAAATAATAAAATTTGTAAGCTAATTTATTTAAATAAATTTATTAGTACAAATATAAAGCATAAAATATAGAAAATAAATAAAACCGTTAAAAGAATTTTGAGGGATAATTTTTTTTGTTTTACATAGATTTATACCGTGGTATTAAATTCTATGTATTTCTAATATCACCAAATGTAAGGTATTAGTTATACATCATATACCATGTTGGGTGTGTAACTAATCCATGAATTAATTATACATAGGCCTTAAATTCCTATCAAACATAGTACTAAATAATACCATGCAAATACATGGACTATTTCTCCTAACATTCCCTTCCAAATGACTCATTAGTATTTTTCAGTTTTTTGATGTTTCTACAACCTATATAAACTTTGTCCTAATTAAACTTTCTTCTGCTTGTCTCTGCCCAACCTATGTGTTACCATAATCTGGTATTCCATTAGTGATGAGCTATCAAAGGAATTCGTACCAAAACCCTAAATTTTCATCAGATTAACTTCGCTGGTAGGCCTCATTGTCAACGCCAGTGATAGATGGCCTACACTCCATGCTAATGAACCACCACCAAAACCACCGTTGAACTATGCAATGAATTTTAATAAAGTAGAAGGCAAAATCACAATGCCTATCCCTATCAAAGATATTACTTCCATCCATGGAGACCCATTTGTATTATGGGAGGAAGAAGAGGTTCAGATCATGATCATTAAAATAGATTACAGTATGCCATAACTGGAAATTTTTCTTATGGCTGGTCAAACCTAGAAAAGATTCATAAATTGATCCTTTACGGGGTGAGATTCAAGCCTGAATGTAAGGAAGGATTCTTGAGTGATAGACACATACTAATTCGGCTTACCAATATGAAAGATTACATACATGTCATGTCATAATCGACATATTTTTGAAGGCTAAAGACGAATATAATATCATATGTGACCTCTAAAGTGAGAACCCTAGTTCAACCCAGAGGAGGAAACTACTATTGCCTTAGCGTGGATCTCTTTTTTATCCCTATCACCTAACTTTTTCGTTAAAGAATCCTTGTTTACGATGGCCAAAGCAGTGGGAAAACCGTTACATATTGTCATGGCTACAATAAGCAAATCTAGACCTAATTTTGTCATGGTAAAGGTTGAGGTCGACTTATTGAACGATTTCTCAAACGGATCAATGTTGGAGTTAAGAAGACATATTCTGGGGAAATCATCTCAACATAGATAATATTCTTATACGATTACATGCCAAAGTATTGCAAATATTGCGAACTTCAAGGCAGAGGCATGATTTTCATCGAGGGGGTTCAAAAAGAAACGTAAGCACACTAATAGTATTCACAAATAAGTGGATCGGGCCGGGTCAAATATAAACAGGTCGGATTCGACATAAGCAACTAAATAAAATTCAACTCTACCTCAACACAAACAATAAAATCGAGGAATTATGTGTTTGACATAATATTAAAATGAGTACGAGAGAATGTATTTTTAAAAAAATTAATTAGGGTCTTGTCGCTATCACTGTTATATATATATATATATATGTTACTAGTATATGTACCCATGTAATGCGTATTTAATATTAAAATATTATTTTTAATTTTTTTTATTGTGATATCTTGTTCGAGTATATTAAATCATACAAAAGTTCAACTATCATATTGTTCCTCATTAATGAAATGTAATCCCTCCCCCTCCCCACCCTCACCCCATAACTAATTCTATGTTAATAGAGACAATGAATAAATTTTATGTATCATATTTTATTGTTACTATTATATTGTTCACAATTAAAATCATTAAATTGCTAGTATTGATTTTTATTAGCCTATCATTTAGCTTAATATATTCATTAAATAATTTTCTAATTAATATAAAACATATATATTTATTGTGTTTACTCGTGATTTTTTAATTTTCTTTTAGTGTTCACATCTCTCTAATTTAAAGTTTATGGACAATAATATGTATATTATTTAACTATTTTATGGTATTCTCAAAACTATTCAAAATATTCTCCCCACCCCTCTTCCCCCTTCTTTATTTTTACTGTATTTTTATTACTTTTTGCTAATCTAATTTGAATGAATTTTTTATGTTACACGTCATAAGCAGTTGAGTGCTTTTTTATTCCAATATATAGAATATTAAGCTTAAATTTGTTACTTAAATTCTATATTTTAATGTTTCATTATTCATTGAGATTTTAGTTATATGATATATAGATTTTATGTCTTTCCTCATTATAATTGAAAAACTATTTTCTCATCTAAAAGCCCTTCAACTTTTTTTACATTATAATTTACAATTTGTTTCCTAGTTTTGTCCTAACTTAATAGTTATTGTATTATTCATAAATTAGTATCCTTACATTAATATGTAAGTTTTTAATAGCTTGTCACTTTATCTAATATTCCTATGGTGCGTAAGATATTAATAAGGATATCAGTTAGTTATATCTATTTACATTTTATAATGGATAAATTTTGTACAACATGAAATTAAAATTGATAAAATTCACTAATAAAGTTAGTGATCAATAACTTAAAAAAAGAAAAAGTAATCTTAACATTATAAATCATTGTAGAAGTATATGTAAGAGGGGCTAAGAAAGTAAAATTCCATTACAAATCAAATTTTATTTAAGTTTGAATTCAAATATCATTTTAATTTTTTTTTTAAATCTTTTTATCGCTTATCTTTATCCTTGATTTTATTAATACAATAATATTTTTCATAAGCTATATATTTAAATGGAGACAAATATTTGGAATTAATAAGATAGTTGATAATTAAATTGACTAAAGGGTCACTTGGTGTAATTATACCAAAGAATTATTTGAAGAAGAAAAAACAGATATGACTAAAATGACAGCATTCATGATTTCACAAGTTAAAAATATACCTCTGCTCTCTTAGCAAGACAAAAACACTAATTATTTATATGGAACTTTATATATATATATAAACTTAAAAGTGGAAAACTCCTATCATCAAAGTTTGATTATAATTGTGCTCCTACATCATATTAAAATTTAATAAGAATATCTATTATCATATCACTAGTATGATACAATAAATTTATTTCAAATTAACTTTCATGATAAACACATTTAAAAAATGTTATAAACAGTAGCAAATGTGTGTCGTTGAGATCTTGGTCATAGTTCAAGGGTACTTATGAATTATTTCTTTTAATATGTACGCAATTTTATAAATTGCGCAAAATACAATTTATATATATATATATCAACAATACGACAGTCAATAAAGAACACAAACGTCATGTAGTGATATATTTGTCTTTTCAATTAGTAAATGTTAACCAACTCACATTTCAAATATTATATTGATTTGTATTGAATTTATTTAACAAATAACAACTCTCTCTCTAAATAATAAATTTTGTAAGCTAATTTATTTAAATAAATTTACTAGTACAAATATAAAACATAAAACACAGAAAATAAACAAAATCGTTAAAAGGATTTGAGGGGTTTATCTTTACACAGATTAATACCATGGTATTAAATTCTATGCATTATTTATATCACCAAAATGTAAGGTATTAGATAGACATTCTATACCATGTTGGGTGTATAACTAATCCATGAATTATTTATACATAGAAATAATATTAAAATGAGTTCAATATAATGTATTTTTTGAGACTGTGATCATTAAAGAAGATTTACATTTTTCCATAATTGGAAAATTTACTTATTGCTCGTTAGAACTAGAAGAGATTCGTAAAATTAGTCCTTTACGGTGTGAGATTCAAGGCTGAGTGTAAGGTAGGATTTTTGAGTGATGGACACATCCTAATTCGCCTTACCACTATGTAAGATTACATACATGTCATGTCAAAACCAACATATTTTTGAAGGCTAAAGATGGGTATACTATCAAATGCACTCTAAATTAAAGTGGGAACCCTAGTTCAACCTAGAGGCGGAAACTTCTACTGCCTTTGCGTGGATCTCTTTTCCATCCTTATCACCTAATATTTTTCATTAAATAATCCTTGTTTATGATGGTCAAAGTAGTGGGAAAACCGTTACATGTTGACATGGCTACAATAAGAAAATCTAGACCTAGTGGTGTAAAGGTAAAAGTTGAAGTCGACTTATTGAAAGAATTTCCCAAATGGAGCAATGTTGGAGTTAAGAAGACATCTTCTGGAGAAATCATCATAATATGGATAAAAATCTTATATGATTACAATATTGCAAATATTGCATACTTCAAGACGTAGGCATGATTTATGTCGAAGGGGTTCAAAAAGATAAGTAAGCAGACTAGTAGTATTCACAAATGAGTGGAGTGGGGCGGGTCAAATATAAACGGGTCGGATTCGATATAAGCAACTAAATAAAATTCAACTCTACCTCAACAAAAACAATAAAATCGAGGATGTATGTGTAACAACCCAAAAATTTCTAAGTTAAGACCCGAACTATTCTTCTTTTACTTGTAAGGTCATATCGGATGGTTCTTAAATTATCCATATGTGTAAAGGTAAATTCTTTAGTGTGGGAATGATTTTGGATATCAATTAAGGTCACTAGAAACTCCTAGCATAAAGTTGAGTTGAAAGTTTCCTTACCGATTAAGTTTTGATGTAAGATTTTTTTTGGGTCAACAAATGACCATATCTCTTAGAATATAAAGAGTTACATGGCTCTTTATAACCTATCAAATTAAAGGTATCTAAATTTTATTTCCAACGCCACAAATTTCGCAACTAAATTACCTACGGATATTTTAAATTCGCATGTACTAATTGTCTACAAAGGTTTTTCCATCAAATTTTAATTGGCCAAAACATTCGCAGGTAATCAAATTACTTGGGGATTTTACTGTATTATCCCTATGAAAATCCCCAGGTAATCAGTACTTTTCTTGTAGTGTCTGTCATGGCTTTGTTGAGGATATTACAGTGACAACAATAATATAATAAAAATAAGCTTTCAAGGGATTAATTTTACAACTTAATTCATTCGTGTGACTAATTAGTTAGCAATTGATCCAGTGCAAGCATCCAAGTATATTTGTTGAAATTATTTATGATTTGGTAAAGGGTAAAAAATATCCTTAATTATGTAAAATTGAATAAAAATGTCATTACTTAATAGTTTCATTTAAAAGTATCTTTATAGTTAAGAAAGGGAAGTTTAACATCCATAAGACCATAACTAGGGACTAGCACATCATATTCATCTCACAAATTTCTTTTCTTACGCTAGAGAAATAGGCAATGTCTGCTTAAGTTGTTTTTATTGAGCAAAAGTGACATAAATTAGATTAATAATTAATGAGTTAAAATTCATATTGACTTGTTGTTAACTTTTTTTTCTTTCCTTTTTTTAGATAAGTATCAAAAACTCACCTAAACTATCTCATTTTTTTTTGTTGAGAATGTGAGTTTTATACCTAAACTATCACTTATTAGTTTTAGAAACACACCCCTCTCTTTTATTACATTCTCTTCATGGTGTGTGTACCACACTCTCTCTTTTATTTTAAAAAATTTGTCACATCACACTCCACATGGACAAAACATTTCACCTTGACAAAAATTAAACAAATTATTAGCTTAGTTAAAATTAAAGATTAAAGAATTATTAACCCAAAATAATAATATGTTTTTATCAAATAAAATGTAAAATATTTTTCTTACCCCACGCCATCACTTCCTCTCACCATACCACCTCCCCCCGCCATTTTTTAGTTTCTTTTTGTTTAAATTTCTTTTATAAAAGTATTTAATTTTTTTTACTTCATATCTCTCTCTCCCTCAAATTAGATATTATTTTGTTTTATTAATATAAATAAAATAATATTAATATTTTTTTTTTGGAATGAGTGGATGGTTTGGGGGGGGGGGGGGGGGG
>JAJOOR010022960.1:0-20367 GCA_036250505.1 Solanum acaule | reverse complement strand
TGATTTTTTTATTTTTAATAAAAGGCCACTAGACACTATCTTGTGTTAAATTTGCGGAAAAAAAAAAAAAAAAAAAGACTCATCTACCAACAGTTGTAATATTAGTACGGTAGTTCCATGAGAAGGTTTATGTTATAATACAATATGCTTATTTATCTATTTAGTATATCTTTAACGTATACATACATTATTTATCTATTTAATATATCTTTGATATATATGAATATCATAGCGGGATGGATTTTTTTCATAAATCATGTGAAGTTTTTCTATATAATATATACTGATTGATAATGAGGTCCTTTTTTTAAAGAAAAATAATGAGTGATGATGAAAGTTGAAATTAGGAGTGATTTCTCTATTACATCTATTGAATTATATATAATCTTGAGTTCTTGACCACCAAATTTAATGGTGATGATGCTATATGAAAATTTTGGTCACAAAATTTGATGACCCATGATGACACATGTGTATTTTTGAAATATATTAAGAACCATTACTATCATGTTTATGTATTAAGTACCAAATAAATTCAAAATTAAGTCATACATTTTTATTTTTTTTTATATTTAAAATTTAGTCATACATTAAGGAACTTTTTGATCATTTTTTTACGCATCGAAATTGCTTTAATTTTATGCAAAGTGAGTTGTGTGTATGATTTTGCTGATCCACTAAGACAAATCCGAACAAATTAAACATTAAAGAAAGTGAGTTTTAGATATAGTACTTTCACATTTCAATTTAAGATTTTTTTACGCGATCATTTTTATATGTTATAGTTAATAAATTATTTTATTTTTAAATATATAAGAATTTCACATATTTAAAAACTAGACGAAGTAAACTGCAAGCCAACATAACTAATGATAAAAAATATTTTTTTAAAAAAATAAAAATCAAGTAGAAAACAGTTACACCTCTACATGAGAATGACATAAAGGGAATACTATTGTTTCCAAATTGTGGCTAAGGGTATGTTTGAGGAAAATATCTTTCAAAAATTGTTTTCCAATTTTTATATATTGGTTAGTTAAAAACTTTCAAAAATAAACAAGTTTCACAAGTGGTATTTCATATGATTGGTTCCTCTCCATCCTCCATTACATTACATCTTTCCCCTAACCGGCATCCACTCTTACTTCCACTCTATTTAAAATAATTTTTTTACTTACTCAACAAATACAACAAAATAAATGAAAAAGTTACTTATTTTTCTAAAACTCTTATGAAATATCTTTCATAAAATACATTTTCCTTTTTACAAGTCAAAATCCATCATACGTCTGAAAGGTCGTTCTATTTATCAAACACATCATACGTCTCAAAGGTCATTCTAAGTGAAAGAGAAATGAATAAGACCATGTGCTTTAATTTTTGACAGCTCAACAAGATATTTTAGGTTTTCTTAATTTGTTGTATTATCTTTTAACTTTAGTTGGACTCGTAGAATGAAAATTTAAAACCACACATTCGTATATTCTTTATATCACACATAAATAACCTGAATTGATATTATTATTTATTATTTAAATAAACTAATAATAATATTAATACATGTCGGTTACATACGATAAGAGATTAGACAAATGTGTATGTTGAACTAGAATTTAGAATTTGTAAATTTAGACTTAACACCGAACTTATAATCATTTTTTTAGTGAATTTACAATTAGGTATTTATATATATTTAATAAATGTCTTAATACAAATACAAAATAAAAATAAAAATTATTGAGTTCACATGAATTTTAAAAGCCATCTTTGTCAACGTATTTAACATTTACAACTTCATAATCTTAGTACAGTACCTTTTAGATGTGAGGCTTATGGGGACAACCACAAAAAGAAAAGATATAAATATCATACAGTTGTAAGGTTAGTACTATGTTTGAAAGGAACAGTGACTAGGACTTTTATAAATTCAATTTTAATCTTAACTTTTTGGACTTTTATAAACTTGATTTGGTCTTAGAAAAAAATTCGATTATATTTGGATTGTTTTGATTATCTCTTTGTACTCATCAAGTTCGAGTTTCTCTTGGGTATTACTAATTTCCTGCATGCATGAGATCCAAAATTCAGCATTACGATTAATTATAAAATAAAATCTCAGTAAAAGGTATAATATTAAAAAAATAAAATAAAATATGTGTGACTGATAGGTGTATAAGAAAGGAAATAATATCCCCAAACCGTTGGGTGAAAATTAGCCAAGTGACGAAACTTATTATATTAGGAGAAGAAGCATCCATTGCTTCACTTTACTCTTCTATCTTTCTTATCGAAATTATTATTTGTGGCTTTAAGTTGTGCTAATAGAATCACCTATTTATAGTGCACCACTTATATTATATTATATTATATTATATAGGGAATAATTTCTGATACCTCCCCACATTTGTCTCTATCACATGACTTACCTTTCTTGTGGTTAATTATACTAGCAAAGTACATATAAAATTAAAACTATATAAATTTTTTTTATAGTATTTCATTTATTTTTATTTTTACTATATTAGAAGAGTGAGATAAATACTTATGGTGTCAAACATGTTTGTTTAGTATCAATAAAAGTCTTGGTTGAGGTTATTTCAGTCTTTCACGATGCTACGAGTCCTTCAGATGGATACACATGGTATTCTTCAAATGGATACACACCAAATGCATACATCTTATTCTTCAAATGGATACACATACATAATTAAACTAAGCAAAAAAACATCAGAATTATTCATCGTTTTTATGATCTATAGCAATTAAATACAGATCTTTTTGTCTTGCTGCACTTAATCCATGTGTTTCCGTCATATCCAAATCATTTGGATTAGTTTCATTTGGCAGTTTCCAGTCAAAGTGGTAGAGTAACTGAGCCAGAGGAAGTCCAACATTAGCTAAACCAAATGTCATTCCGGGACAAATCCTTCTTCCTGCACCAAACGGAATAAACTCAAAGTGATTTCCTGTAAAATCAACTGAAGAATTCTCAAATCTCTCTGGTATAAAATTATCAGGGTCATGCCAACTTTCGGGATCTCTTCCAATTGCCCATGCATTGACCAATACTCTAGTGTTAAGAGGTATGGTATATCCATCAATAACTGTTTGTTCCCTGCATTCCCTAGGTGCTAGAAGAGGAACTGGAGCATGAAGCCTTAACGTCTCCTTAATCACTAAATTTAAATATGTCAACTTTTCAACATCTTCTTCATCATATATTTTCTTTCCCTTAAATACTCTTCTCACTTCACTTTGGGCCTTCGCCATGATATGTGGGTTCTTCATCATTTCTGTAAATGCCCAATTAATAACTGTAAATGAAGTCTCACTTCCAGCCAGAAAGATATCCTGCAGCATCAACCAAACAATGTAAATAATTAAGTGAAGTTTAATTTAATTTGCGCGTGTTTTTAAGAAAGGGAGAAAACTTACAAAAATCACAGCTTTAATGTTTTCATTTGCGATTGGAAATTGAAGTTGGGAGTTCTCTTTCACCCTTAAGAAAACATCAACCAAATCTTCGTCTCCAAATTCACCATTTCCCTTCTTCCCAGCTGCTTTATTTTCGATATGCTCATTCAGAATTTCCTCCATAACTGCATCAACCTTCTTATGCGCATTCACCATTCTAGTTTTCTCACCTCTTAGGTTATGAAATAATTTCCAAGAAGGGAACAAATCACCCACAAAAAATCCTGCTCCTAATAACAGTACTTCCTTCAAAATTGTTAAGAACTCGTCTCGATTTTTGCATATTTTTCCAAAGGCTGATCTACAAGTTATACAGTTGCTAAGCAGAAAAATCTTTTCAGTCATGTTGATAGTAGAACCACTCATGGAACGAAGTGATGAAATGAGACTTGAAAGTTCATCCTCTCGAACTGCACCATATGACTTAACCATCTTCGTACTAAGAAGTTCTAAAGTACAAATTTTACGCATTTGTCTCCAGTAATCACCATATTGACTGAATGCAATATCTTTATTGTTGTAAAATATGATGTTTGTAGATGTAAGTTGTGGCCTATTAACAAAGGCGAGATCATGAGTTTTTAGAACTTGTTTCGCCATAGTAGGTGATGATATGACCACGGTAGGAACTTGCCCCATTTGCAAATACATAAGAGGTCCATATCTTTGGGATAAATTTCTAAGAACGCGATGTGGAAGTCCTCCTCCGATCAAGTGATGCAGACTTCCAATAATGGGAAGTTTCCATGGACCTGGAGGCAATTTATTTTGTTTTTTGTTTCTCCATTGTCTAATTACAACAAAAAGGGAGGACAAGAAGAGAATCAATGAAGCTAAGGAGTAATTAATCTCCATTGAAACGAATAAGAATTATTAATGAAAAGGAAGTTTAGCTTAAATTAAAGAAAAAAAATTGTATTGCAAACGTCTTTTGGCACGTCTTATTATATAAAGAAGATGAGAACAGATACCGAAGACATCCTCTGTTTGAATTTTGTATTTATTACTCCCTCTTTTCCTAATTACTTATTTATTTTTCTTTTTATAGTTGTTCCTAATTACTTGTCCATTTTGACAAATAAAAAAAAGACAAAATAATTTTATCTATTATACCCTTAATTAATTACTTTGAAAAGGTATAATTTCTTGAAAATCTTAAATTTTAATCCATCCACTTCATAATTAATAGAGATAAAATGGTAAACTCACTATGTCAATAATTACTTTCTTAATAGGTGTGTCAATTCAAAAGTGGACAAGTAATTAGGGACAGAGGGAGTAGTTTTTAAGTAAAGATAACAAATCGTCTTTAATTATTTAAATTTTAATATTTAAATGTATATTCAGATTCAATCATCTTAATGAAATTGAGTCATGTTAAGTTGTCTTAACTAAGCAGATTATTTTATTAATTCTGAAAGCGAGGAGCTGAAGTAATGTTAAGAAATTGTGTCAAACAGTTAATTGAAGTTGGTTTATCTGAAGTTAATTATTTTGAAAAATATCTGATAAATACACCTACAAGTGGAGAATAGCTTGTCTATCACCAGCCCTAGTCAGGGATGGGCATATAATAAAAAAATGTGATTTCGACTTTTCAAAATATATTTCAAATTATATCATAACTAACATCTTATGTATATAAACAAGAGGGAGTTACTCAATGCTAAATATCCCTCACTTTTTATTCTAAAATGGAAAATTAAAATCACCGAGGAAAAAAAAGGTGATAACACACCTTTTTTTTTTAGCAAGGTTGGGTTCCATTTGTGTCAAACAGCAATTAATCACCAGAATTTACCTCCAATGACTCGAGTGAAGTTTGTTATATAAAATCTCATTTTTTTGGTGTTTTTATATAATGTTCGTGGTTCATACACCTATTTTGAAGTAACATATAAAAATGGGGTGAGACATTTTCATAAAAATCCAAAACCCTAAATTATTATTTATTATCTCAAAAATTAGCTAGTTTTTAAAATTGTAATAGATGATAGTGCTAATTATGATGATGGTTATTGTTGATGGTGATTGACAATTTATAATGGTTGTTGATGGTGATGGTTGTCTGTAGCGATTAGTGATTGTTGCACCAATGTAAATTAGTGGTGATGATTTTAAATAGTGGCTAGTGATGGTACTGAAGGCTAACTGTGGTGATTGGTGGCGATAGAAGCAAGGACGTATCTAGAGAGGGTGTTGTGGGTTCACGTGAACCCATTAGGGATGGCAATGGGGCGGAGCGGATGCGAGACGGGTTGAAGTGGGTTTTTTAAAAATTAATGTGGGGCGGGACAGGTTGCGGGTATATGTGATTTTATGTGGGTTCAAACTTAATTTTAACTTTTTACATGTTATAAGAGTGATAGATCATTATTATTAAGATAATTTCATTAAAGCTACTAAAATATTCAAGATAAGAAATGAAAATGGTTCAATAAAGAATAATACAATTTCTTACATGTTTCCCAATTGACCTCTAAAAAATAAAATTTTGAGTCACTATCCTATTAAATTAATAAAACTTAATGAAAAAATGAATTTATTTTTATGAATTATATTTTTAGTATCAAACCTAACTAGAAAAAGAAAATATTAAAAAAATTATGCGGGACGGGTTGAAAATGAAAAGAGTTGTTATGGGGGGCGGGGCGGATTAAAATTTTTGCAGGTTAAGCTCAACCCGCACCGCCCCTCCCTACACTGCCCCATTGCCATCCCTTGAACCCATGCTTCCTTCTCTAGATCATATATAATAGTGTTATATTTTTTAAAAAATATATAATTTACATATAGATGTGTGAATCCACGTTCAAAATATCATATAATAATATGATGATAATTGGATGCACCTCTCTAAGTGGTTATCGGTTACACTTTTGGCGTCTCAACTAATTTTTCTTTTGTTTTTTGTCTTTAATCTTTCAAAATTTTCAAACATTAAAAATTCATAAAAATTTAGCACTGTAAAAATTTTATATAATTAAATCAAATGTGTATATTAAAATTTAAAATTAGTAATATATATATTTTGGACCTATAATTTTTAAAATTTAATGATTCGTATTAAAAACCTAAAATTCAAACCGATCAAATTTATATTTAAGATGCATTTTTTTGTAATTGTGCACCCATCTCACCGAAATCTTGGATACGCCTCTGGATAGAAGTAATTGATGAGGATGGTGGTTGTAGGTGGTGGGAGTTGTTATTGGTGGATAGTGGTTGTTAGTAGTGAAGAGCCATTTTTATAGAAATTCTTGAACAGACATATTAGTGATATTAAAATTTTGTTATATACTCTCCTTCTATTCAATTTTACTTGTCACTTATTCCTAAAATAGATTTTTATTTTTACTTGTTATTTTTGACATATCAAGAACAGACAATTATATTTTTCCATGTTTTACTCTTAGTATTAAATACTCTTTCTCCAAATCATCTTTCAAGACTTAATATTTAACATCATTTAATAGGGATAGTTTGGTAAAATACTTATATCAATAATTATTTTCTTAATGAGTGTGTCAAGTCAAATAATAACAACTAAAAATGAACAGATGGAGTATCTAAATCATTCAAATTCATCAGGTGAACAAAATTTTTAAAAACAAATTTATTCGCTGAGAACAATTCATACATCCGTGATTGGGGTTGACAATCGTGTCTGGAGCGCAAGAAGGGTATAATGGACATTCATTAATCCATTTACAACACTCCTCCTTGGATGTCCATGTAAAATAAAATTCTTAGTAAAGTAACAAGTATAAATAGTTGTTACTAATACGCATTACTTGCTGCCTCATTAAAAACCTTATCAGGAAAATCCAGTGGGATAAAATCTTGATTACGGAAAAAAGAGTACAACGCATATTTTACTCCCCCTGATGAAAACTACGATTCAGTTGTCCAAGTTTTCTCATTCCAATCCTGTATACCATCTTTTCGAAAGTTGCGGTTGGCAAAGACTTGGTGAATAAATCAACCACATTATCACTCGAAAAATCTGATGTACGTTGATATCACCATTCTTCTGGAGCTCATGTGTATAGAAAAACTTCGGTGAAATGTGTTTCGTTCTATCTCCTTTTATGAATTCTCCCCTGAGTTGTGCTATGCATGCTGCATTATCCTCATATAAAATTGTGGGTACGTTGTCGCATTTCAAACCACATTTTTCTCGAATAAGGTGTATTATGGACCTTAACCACACACATTCTCGGCTCGCTTCATGAATAGCTATTATCTCAGCATGATTTGATGAAGTGGCCACAATAGACTGCTTAGTAGATCTCCAAGATATAGAAGTACCCCCACATGTGAATACGTAACCTGTTTGAGATCGAGCTTTATGTGGGTCAGATAAATATCCTGCATCAGCATAACCAACAAGGTCTGGACTGCAATCGTTAGAATAGAATAAGCCCATATCGATAGTCAGTTTTAGATACCGCAATATGTGTTTGATTCCATTCCAATGTCTCCTAGTAGGAGCAAAACTATATCTTGCTAACAAATTAACCGAAAAGGTTATATCAGGCATTGTAGTGTTGGCAAGATACATTAGTGCACCAATTGCGCTGAGATATGGTACTTCAGGACCAAGAATTTCCTCATTCTTTTCTTGAAGTCGAAATGGATCTTTATTCACATCAAGTGATCGAACAACCATTGGAGTACTTGATGGATGTGCTTCATCCATATAAAATCTTTTCAACACCTTTTCTGTGTATGCAGATTGATGAACAAAAATACCGTTTGTCAAATGCTCTATTTGCAAACCAATACATAATTTTATCTTTCCAAGATCTTTCATCTCAAATTCATTCTTTAAATAATCGATTGCCCTATGAAGTTCCATTGGAGTTCTAATAAGGTTTATGTCATCAACATAAATAGCAAGTACAACAAACTCTGACATTGTCTTCTTTATAAACACATAGGGGCAAATCGTATCATTTATATAACCTTCCTTAGATAAATACTCACTAAGACGGTTATACCACATGCGTCCCGATTTCTTCAAACCATACAATGATCTTTGCAATCTAATTGAGTACATTTCCTGAGAATTTGAACTGTATGCTTTGGCCATTTTGAATCCTTCAGGAATTTTCATGTATATCTCATTATCGAGTGATCCATAAAGATAGGTTGTAACCACATCCATCAAATGCATTTCAAGCCTCTCATGGATTGTGAAACTAATGAGATAACGCAATGTTATTGCATCCACGAGTGAGTATGTCTTTTCATAATCGACGCCAGGCCTTTGAAAAAATCCTTATGCAACAAGACGTGCTTTGTACCTTTGTATTTCATTTTTCTCATTCATTTTCCGCATAAAAACCCATTTATAGCCAACAGGTTTAACACCATTAGGTGTTTGTACTATAGGCCCAAAAACTTCGCGCTAGACAAGTGAATTCAATTCTGATTGAATTGCTTCTTGCCATTTTGGCCAATCATTTCTTTGTCGACATTCTACAACAGATTAAGGCTCAAGATCCTCACAATTTTGCATAATTTTTTATGCAACATTATATGCAAAAACATAATCCACCACTATTTCTGATCGATTCAGATTTGTTTCATCATCACTTGATTTTATGGATAGTTCATTATTTTCTTGAGTCTCAAGTTCATTGATCCCTTCAAGGATACCAAAATTACTCACATCTTGACTTTCTATATCAAGTTTTTTCATAGTGTCATTTTGACCTTTTAATTTTCTTTTTCTAGGATTTTGATCCTTTGAACCTAATGGTCTACCACGCTTCAGGCGTGCTTTTGACTCATTAGCTATGACACTAGTAGATGGTCCTACAGGGACATTAATTCGAATTGGGACATTCTTTGCAGGAATATGTGATTTAGTAATTCTTTTCAAATCTGTAAATGTGTCTGGCATTTGATTTGCGATTTTCTGCAAATGAATGATCTTTTGTATGTCTTGCTCACAAATGGAAGTACGAGAATCAGGACGAGACAATGATGGATTTTCCTCTCATCAAATCGACAATCTGCGAATCTGGCTGTGAACATATCTCCAGTCAGTGGTTCAAGGTAGCGAATAATAGAGGGTGATTCGAACCCAATATATATTCCTAACCTTCTTTGGGGACCCATTTTAGTGCGATATGGTGGTGCTACCGGCATATATACAGCGCATCCAAAAGTTCTTAGATGAGATATATTTGGTTGTTGACCCAAAACCAATTGCAATAGAAAAAACTTATGATAATTTATCGGTCTAAGACGAATAAGTGCTGCAGCATGCAAAATTGCATGACTCCACACAGAAGTGGGCAACTTAGTTTTCATAAGTAATGGTCTTGCTATCAACTGCAGTCGTTTAATTAATGACTTAGCCAGACCATTTTAAGTGTGAACATGAGCTACATAATGTTCAACTCTTATCCCAATAGATAGACAATAATAATTAAATGTCTGGGATGAAAACTCTGCAGCGTTATCAAGGCGAATGGAGTTAATCTGATTATCAGAAAACTGTGCCCGTAATCGTATTATTTATATCAATAATTTTGTAAATGCCAAGTTGCAAGATGACAACAGGCACACATGAGACCATTTAGAAGAAGTATCTATCAAGACCATAAAATATCTAAATGGCCCACTTGGTGGGTGAATAGGTCTACAAATGTCCCCATGTATACGTTCCAAGAACGCAGGGGACTCATTTTTGACCTTTGTTAGTGATTGTCTCACAATTAACTTGCCTTGATAACATGCATTACAAGAAAAATCACCATTTAAAAGAATTTTCAAATTCTTTAATGGATGCCCATTTGAATTTTCTATAATTCATCTCATCATTATGGACCCAGGATGTCCCAGACGATCATGCCAAAGTACGAAGGTATTGGAATTAGTAAACCTCCGATTTACTATAGAATGTGCCTCAAGTGCACTAATTTTTGTCCAATACAATCCAGAAGATAAGGCTGTAAATTTTTCTACAACATATGTCTGCCCGGAGACATTTTGGTTATACCAAGATATTCATGATTCATTTCATCAATTGTCTTGATATGATAACCATTTTCACGAATATCTTTGAAACTCAATAAGTTTCTCCGAGACTGATGAGAAAACATGACATTATTTATTATGTGTTTAGTTCCCTTGAGCTAAACTATAATGGCTCTTCCGGAGCCCTTGATCAAATTAGCATTACTAGATATTGTAGTAACATTCATATTGCCCATATTTAAATGAGAAAAATATTTCTCATTTTTGAATATCGTGTGTGTTGTACCAAAATCAATCAAGCAAATGTCTTCACAATTTGATAATTTGCTTGGAGAATTATCCATATCTTCAAAAGTAATTAAATAAATTTATATTAAATCATTAATTATTTATTAAATAATTTATAAAATATAAGAAATAATGGAAGTGTTAAAATGACATTTGAATCATTATAATGATTATGTACTAATAATGCACAAGATCTTTATCACCCAAACCTTTAACACTAAACTTTAGTTTAGTTTATTATGTCTAAAATAAAGTATTAACATAATTGTTTAATTTCTTGAAAGACATGACAAAAGAAAAAGTTGGTTTTCTACTTACTAGTGCTTAGATGGTGCTTAGATAGTGCATTTACTTTCACTTTAAAAATAATACTATATGTTTCCTTTTATAGTCACAAAATGATAGGAAGAAAATATTATCTTAATATATTTAATTTATCTTCAAATCATAATAAAATTTCAACTCACATTTTCATAAATATTTTAAAAGGGACTCAATTAATATACATGGATAAACATGAGTATTTTAATTATTTATTTTCCACATTATGACCTGTACAAAACAACAAATATTAATAACATTATTATTAGCAAATATCAATCATGATTATTCTTCCATTTCCACAGAACCGTCACCAATCAAGTGATCTATTTTTCCTTCAGGGTGTGTGAAGAAATCTGCTACATCCAAGTGTGTGATGTCAACATAATCAGTGATAAAATTAGCTTCAAAATTTTTATCCTTCTTTCTTGGTGATGCTTGATAAAGCTCAACCAAGTGCTTAGGAGTACGACAATCACGTGCATAGTGACCTCTTCCACCACATCGAAAACAATTTTTTTTAACTGTTTCACATTTCTCATCCTTTCTTTTTCCCTTTTGATAGTGATTTTTCTTTGGTGAATGATTAACACCGAGAAAAGGATTTATTCGCTCTTGGTCATAATTACGACCACGTCCACGTCCTCTTCCACACCTAGTGTGGTGGGCGTAGACCTCATTCACTTCAGGGAATGGTGTAGATCCAGTAGGACGCTTGTCGTGATTTTTCATCAACAAATCATTATTTTGTTCAGCCATGAGAAGATGAGAAATCAGTTCAGAATACTTCTTGAAACCCTTTTCTCGATATTGTTGCTGTAAAAGCACATTCGAGGCATGAAAGGTGGAGAACGTTTTTTCCATCATATCAACATCCTAACCGTATCTCCACATAGTTTCAATTGAGAAGTAATTCTGAACATGGCAGAATTGTACTCATGAATAGACTTAAAGTCTTGTAACCTTAAATGCATCCAATCATATCGTGCCTTTGGATGAATGACCATCTTCAAATGGTCATATCTTTCTTTTAGATTATTCCACAGAACGAGTGGATCCTTGACTGTGAGATATTCAATTTTCAAAATTTCGTCAATATGATGACGTAAGAATATCATTGCTTTAGCACAGTCTTGCTTTGATGCTATATTTTCAATTTTAATGGTGTCTCCAAGACCCATTGCATCCAAATGGATTTCAGCATCCAGTACCCATGAAAGGTAGTTCTTGCCCGAACTATGAAGGGCAACGAACTCAAGTTTAGTAAGATTAGCCATAATAAAGAGAAGAAAAATAACAGTACCTTAGCCTTCAAATTTAGTCTTCAACCTTTGAGATGATAGAGCCTCGTGCTGATAACGTGTTATAAAATAAAGACTAAGTACTAAAATTAAACTAATAACAACCAAGAAAGGAAGAATGTAGTAGAGAGATAAAATAAGAAACTTTGTATCTTCCTTATTTTGTGTGTTTTTCCATACAAGTTACAATTTCTTTTATAGGTATAAGAAGGGTATAATGAACATTCATTAATTCATTTACAACAGTACTATATATATAGCTTGGTTGATCAATTTTTGCCTATATATATAGAGGAAATTACTGCCCAAGAAAAACTTGAAGTTGATGAGTTAAAAGAGATAATGAGGAAAATGTTGGTGGATACTACTCCTGAGAATAGCCCACAAAAACTTATTTTGATAGACACAATGCAATGATTGGGAATGGCATATCATTTCCATAATGAGATTGAAACATTCATTCAAAACATCTTTGATGCACAGAATAATGACAACGACCTTTATGTTGTTTCTCTTCGTTTCCGGATCCTGAGGCAACAAGGTATTACATGTCTTCAGGTAATTAATTACTCCTAATTAAAAGTGGAAAGTAGTGGCGATTACACTATTTAGCAAGTATCATTCAACACCGTTTCACGAGATTGTCATATAAATCATTATGTAGAGTGGGGGTGGGGGTGGGGTTGTAGAAATGGGTTTTCTCTTTTCATCTTTTTGCTGAAATTCTTTTCTTTTTGGTTTTTATACTCAAAATTTATTTTTATGATTATTTTAAGTTCAATAGCACGTCCTCTTTGAATGGTTATTTTACTATATCATCTCTCGCGATTCGGGATTCGGTTTCTCTTCATTTTTCTTCTCGTTTCCATTATTAAAAAGCATAGGCATCTGCTAAGTTAATATCTCACATGGCCACTTAATTAATAGTTTTTCACAGAAAGTCATTTATTTATTTTTATAACTTTAAAGTCGTTCAAATAAAGATTTTTCTCACGGTAAGTCACTTAACTAAGGGTTCTTATCACAACCTGCCACATGACGTAGCAAGTAAAGTGATTATATATATACACCCTCGACCTGCCACATAACTAAGTATATACTAGAGTGATTATATACACCCTCGACCTGCCACAAGATGTAGCAAGTAGAGTGATTATATATATACACCCTCGACCTACCACATAACTAAGTATATACTAGAGTGATTATATACACCCTCGACCTGCCACATGATGTAGCAAGTAGAGTGATTATATATATACACCCTCGACCTGCCACATAACTAAGTATATACTAGAGTGATTATATACACCCTCGACCTGCCACATGATGTAGCAAGTGGTTTCGAACTCTCGTAAGAACATGAAACTCTCAATAAAAACCAAACATATTAGAATTACGGGGGACTTTCCAAACATGCCCTAAACTGTCCCACAAGTCTTTCCTTTTGGAAGAAGTGGACTTCGAATATACAACACAATAAAAAACTAGACCTTATCAAGGCCAACACCTTGGTTGTAACTGTACTGTACTGAGAGAGAAGTTTATATGTAACTGGTTACGTTGTTTTAGATTTTAACTAAACTAATTTCTGTCAAATTAAAAATATGCATGCATGGTGTTGGACCAGATGTCTTCAAGCAATTCACCGAACCGGATGGAAAATTCAAGGAAACGCTTACCAATGATGTTCAAGGATTATTGAGTTTGTATGAAGCATCACATCTGAGAGTGCGCGATGAGGAGATTCTTGAAGAAGCTCTTACCTTTACCACCAATCATCTCGAGTTCATGCTCCCCAGCTTGACCAACTCCCTAAAAGTTCAAGTTACTGAAGGTTTAAGGTACCCTATTCATAAAGCTACACCAAGGGTGGGATTAAGGAATTACATATCCATTTACAAAGGCATTGATGCACACAACGATTTGCTTTTGAGATTTGCGAAATTGAATTTTAATGTATTGCAAAAGCTGCACCAGAGAGAGCTTAGCGAGCTTACCAGGTACATGATTATTTGATATATCTTCTTTAATTTTATAAATAAACATTTTGGTTTAATACAAAGGAAATGCAACAAACTGTTCTTGATCGATCTTTATGACGTAGATGGTGGAAAGATTTGGATTTTGTATACAAATATCCATATGCAAGAGACAGTTCAGTTGAGTGCTATTTTTGGATATTAGGAATGTATTTTGAGTCAAAGTATAGTCATGCGAGAAAAATGCTAACAAAAGTAATAAAGATTGATAGCGTCATTGATGACACTTTTGATGCTTATGCAACCCTTGACGAACTTGTGCCTTTCACCGATGCAATCCAGAGGTAAATTGTACATCCTGTTGTTATTGTGTGACGTAAAAGTTTGCTTTTAGGTCTGATACAAATCCTGATTTTTAGATGGGACATTACTGCGATCGATTCATTACCTCCATATATGAGACCTGTTTATCAAGCCCTTGTAGATGTTTACAGTGAAATGGAGGAAATATTGGCCAAAGAATGTAAATCAGACCGCATATATTATGAAAAATATGAGGTAATATTGCTTGACTAACCCATATATAAATAAAGATATTTATTTTCTAGCTTACTTAGCTTATATTTAATTTCCATTTTAGATGAAGAAACTGGTGGGAAGCTTTCTTAGGGAAGCTCAATGGTTGGATGCTGGCTATACTCCAAATTGTGAGGAGTATATGAAGAATGCACTTGTAAGTTCTGGCTATATATGATGACGGCAACGACTTCTTTAATCGGTATGGCGGAATTTATATCTAGAGCAACTTTTGAATGGTTGATGAATGAACCTTTGGTTGTTCGAGCATCCTCAACAATTAACAGGATAATGTGTGATATGACTGGACATGAAGTAAGTACAACAACAATATCTCTTTTATTTTGTTTCCCAAGTCTCACTTCCAATTTTGAATGTTCAAAATGTATAATTGTACTGAAGATATTGAAATCTATTTCATGTAGGTTGAACAACAAAGGGCACATATACCTTCAATTATTGAATGCTACATGAAAGAATATGGAGCTTCAAAGGAAGAGACATACATTGAGTTTCAGAAGGAAATCACGAATGCATGGAAAGATATATAAACAACGCATTAATATTATATTCCATCCTACTGAAGTACCAATGTTTGTCCTCGAACGAGTTTTAAATTGTGCATGCATGATGGACACTCTGTACCAAGAGGGAGATGGATACACAAACTCCAAAGGAAATGCCAAGAACATGATTAACTTGTTGTTGGTTGAATCTATCGATGTGTGATGATAATGACGCAGATGAACTTTTGATCAAGTATTAATTGGAGCAAAATAAGGCATTTGAATGGAAGTTCTTCTATTTTTATGCAATTGATATTTACATGAAACTATTGATTCATCTTACGAATGTCTGAGAGCAAGTTAGTAGTTTTCAACCAACTTGATAATATGTTTTTTCATTTATAAATAATGGCACGAATGGATTATTTGTGTCACTTGTGTCAACGTTAGTGACATAGGTAAGCAAACAGTTACCATGCATTCTCATTCTCGAGCTGCATTGGTGAATCTCTCTGCATCTTATCACTAATCAAATTACATATTCCAATTATTTGTATGCTGAATTAAGAACCATATGTGAAAAGAGTATACTAGATTTCCCATGATATGGCAAACAGAGTACTCTCTGTCTCTCATTGCTGTGTCGCCTTTATTGCACCCTTTTCAGAACTTGCGCCCATGTTTAGCTTTGAACTTGCACTAGATGTCGAGACACCTTTTTGATACCGGTTCTACACACATCAAACATCATAATAGACCAGAATAGTGGTGTTGCATACAGAAACTAAATCCTTTTTGGTCTAGATCTTTTATTTGGCTAATACATTCTGAAAGGATGCATATCATGAAGTACACACGCATAAAATAAGAGTTATAACTATTAGTACAAAAACTAATGTTTCAATATGTGTGTCCACCAAAACGTCTATGTCTTCGTTGAAAGGAAAGTATGGCCTCCTTGAGAGCCTCTTCTCCAAAATCAGGAAACAGCGTCTTTGTGAAGTACAATTCAGAGTAAGCTAGTTGCCACAATAAGAAGTTACTGATTCTTTGTTCTCTTCCAGTCCTTATGAGTAAATCAGGTGGTTTAGCACAATTGGTAGTGAGTTCTTGCTCAAATAATTTGTTGTTGACGATATCCTCTAATTGTATATATAAGACCATCCTTCACTTTACTGGCGATACTCTTGGTTGCTTGTAACATGTCATATTGTCCTCCATAGTTTAGTGCCATCATAAGATGAAGTCCTTCATTGCCTTTAGTCGCCTCTTCTGTTAACTCTATGCATTTCTGTAATGTTATTGGAAGTTTGGATCTATCTCCAATAATAGACACTAGTACTCCGAAACTGTTGATCATTTAAGAAAATTGAAAAACACTATTCCCTCTATATATCCCAATTTATGTACGTGAGGTATCAAATCACTTGAAAAAATAATTATTGAGATTAGGAGTAAGAAATTTGTGACCCTCTTGCACTGCTAAACCTCTAGCCTTATCCCATCTCCTCTTCCCATCCATTATTATAGCAACATGTTTAGGTATTAGCTCTGAATCATGAATTATTTTGATATTAAGACAGCGACAATCATCATCAAGACTCAGTGAGTTAATTGAATGGCCACCACGACCACCACATACTGATGATGGAAGAGTAATACCCAAATAATAAGAGCTCTTGGATATTGGCCTTCCTACTAACAAAGAGCTCATTGCCAGTTTTCAGTAGAGAAAGCAAAAGGAGTGAGAAGTTAAGCTGTATGGAAAAAATGTTAACAAATATTCTTTGGATTAATTGGTGATGATTTTTTTGGCTACTACCGAGGGTGACTCAAATACATTAGTGGCCTAAAGTCAAATTCAAATAGAAGCCCTTAAAGTTGAATTATTTATTATGAAATTTATTATACTCAAACAAAGTATTCTAAATTTGTCAAACTTCTATTAATCCTTTTATCTTACCTGAAAAGTTTATATTTTCTACAAATAATACCTATTATTGCTTTTACTAAAAAAGATGAACCCCTTATTTGAAGGCCTAGAGCAACTGTCTTATTTTCTAGCCTGTAGAGCCGCCCCTGGATACCACGATCATCATCATCATTAGTGCTGACAAAATGAGCCCATATTTTGGTAGTCCGTCCAATCCGTCCATATTTTAATGGGTTGGGTGAGTGACTTTTTACATGGGTAAAATATGGGTTGATACCCATATTCAACCCATAAAAATATGGGTAAACTATAGGTAAAATATGGATAAAATATGGATTAGCCAAATGGGTTAAGCTTCTAACTTTTATTCATTCAAAATTCATGATATCACCAAAAATATTGTAACTTCTCTTCCTTTTTATGTTCTTCTATAAAACTAATTATTTTTCTCTATAATTGAAAAGGTGAAGTCTTTAATCCTCCAAAAATATATATTTTAAATGTACATTTCTTTTGTTAATTATAATTATATTTTTTATTTGTTTAATTTTATATTAGATAATAAATAATAGTGTATAATAAGCAAATCATGTATTAGTATTGACATTGCTTAAAGTGCATTAAACATGTTTTAGTCCTAAAATGCAAATATTCATTTATTTTGAAATTAAAAATGTGTTCCCCTTGTTATTACATAAATTTATTTTATATTGAAAAGTTTAGGATTTTTTTTACTTTTATGATATAATAAAACTAATTGAAACATTTTCAACATTTTTCATCTAAAAAAAGATTAAAATATTTTCGCCATGTTGAATTCTTAAGTAAAATACTATTTACTCATGAAAATATGGGTAAAATATGAGTAAACTAATATTTTACCCAATCCATTTTTACCCATATCAAACATGAGCGGGTTGCATTATTACCCATTTTATGTTGACCCATTTTTAACCCGCCCAAATTTAACCCAACCCGCCCATTTGCCACCACTAATCATCATCTCATTGAGTTTGAAATTATCAAGAAATAGCGAGTCCAGATAGTGATGAATTTGATGATCAATGAAAGATCCGAATCCTATATTGAGAGGAGCTGGCCAGTGGGCCAGGCCAAACTAATCCATTATGTTTAAATAGGCATGATATGTTGAGTTTAAATACATTGCGAGCGGATTTGATCATTAAATTAAGGATTTGATAAATAAAATAATCTTTAAAACGCTGAGGAAGATGGAGCTTAAAGCCCATGGATTGAAGTAGGATGGTGAATACCCACTTGTAATCAAACAAAGCCATATAAGGCCCTAATTAAGGTGTGGCAATTGGGCGGGTTAGGTTATATTTGGGCGGATCAAAATGGGTCAAGATAATTTATATAGAAATAGACTTGATGAAATCACCTATGTGAGTGTAACAATGTGGTCATCTTTTATGAAAGACTTGGATCATCTTTCTAGAGCACTCATAAGATTTAAGGTGGGTGCATGACCATAAAAGCAATATGTTAGTATTGCGGAGTTCGCATAATACGAAGGATATAGTACGTATTGTGGGGGTCTCAACTTAATTATGTTCATTTAGTTCAGGAGTACTTCACTTTGTGGATATTTGTTGTCGCCTCATTTCACTATGTGTCAATTCAAATCGAAAGATATTGATACTTTAATACATGTTCCTTTCTTTTACCCAAAAATTATTCATATTCTTTATCTTTGCATTAGTCGGGATTGTGGATATCATTTCCTTTTTATTTAATGCATAGGATAAATAACATCTTATAACTCTCTATAATTAATCTATGTAAATATTTCTAAGTAGTAAATATATGTGAATAGGAGGATTACTTCTTCATAAATGGTTCACATTTATTCAAGTGACCGTTTATTAATTTGTAACTTCATAATGAGAAGATATGAATTCTTGAAAAGAATTGTTGCATTATGACAATTTTGTGGTTAAAACAAAAGTAATATTTCATTACATTAACTTTACTTTAACCTTTTATATTCTTACGATGAATGAAAACGTAAATGATTTGTCCATTAAGGAGCATCATTTAATTTGTGAGCTTAACATAGCGAAGAGAAATAAAAGTCTATCTTTTATCATTTTTTTTAGTATCTCAAATAGTCATTCTTCCTATTATAAAATGGGCGATTATATATTGGAGTCCAGAGTCAAAAGGGAAACAAAAATTTTCAAAAATTTTAAAAGGGCAACAAAATTATTTATCAAACCAAAAGGGCAATAAATTTTAACACCGTTTAAATTAAGGTTTTCGCCACAAGGCGCGGATACCCATGCGACCTATAAGGTTATGACTGTTTTAACCTTGTAAGGCTATGTCAACTTTTAGCCTTACAAGGCACAGAGACATCTGCGTTTTGTAAGCTGTTTTTTTTAAAAAAAATTGTAATTAAAATATTGTCAACATGGTGTTTTGTACAAATATTAATTAAAAATCATCACTATCTTCATTTTATTTTATATTATTATAGTACCTTATTACATATGTTGAATTTTAATTTCAAGATTTCAATTGACCATTTCTTTCTCCTTAATTTCCTCTAAAACTCTACAAGGTAGATGAACCAATATTCAACAAAAAAAAATTCTATTTTTTTTTAAAAAATTATTCTTTAATTTCATCTGTTTTTTTTTATGGAGATTCCTAAATTATGGAAACCTCGGGTTAGTTTCTTAATCTAATTTTCATTAATTATATTGTATGATCTAATTTAAGTACTTAAATAACTTGTGTATGATTCTTGTTTTTTTTTTTTGTGGTTTTCAGGATTTATTTGTGATTAAGTCACCTAAACAATCTTTGAGATTGGTCCTATTAGTATTTGCAGTGGTTTGTGGAATTTATATATTATCAATGTATATAAACCAAACAAGTAATTATCTTTTACAAGCTAAATCACTAAGTATTCATGTGATTAATAGGCATAATTGTCATTATCCTATTTTTCAAGAAGAAGATATTCA